>SMSQ01002705.1:11821-54802 GCA_019453375.1 Ctenoplectra terminalis | reverse complement strand
TTACGTTATACGAAATTTGTGCAATTTTGCTTTTTTTAATTTTGTACTGTCTCGTGAATATTTGTAGTCTATTTATTGGACGTAAATGGTTTTAAGGATGAGAAGAAAATTTTCTGATCATTTTGAATAATCATAATTTGTATTTTGTAATTATGTATTTATGAACGTTTTAAGCTACTTAATGCTGTATTTTTTTTTTTTTAGATACGTTTTTATTTGTAAAGTATAGTGCGAATGATTTGATCTGTGTAACCGAAGGTTCAAAAATTTCAAACAATCCATGTTTTCTTTTCGCGCAAAATTTAATTATTCCAGACAATGGGGGAACTATCGAGCTCACACTGCACGCAGATGCAAAGCAGGTTGCATATAATTAGGCACAGCATGGAAAATAACACGATACTCGGGCTTTTGATATGATAATTAACAACGTGAATACAGGATTCAGCTCGTACGGACACAAATATAATGGATTTCGATCTGGTTCAACATTAACACGCTACTCATCGACAACAGAACGCCTCTTCTTTTTCCTCATTCTTCGGTCACGCGCGCGATATTTCGTTTGCATACGGTTAAAAACGAACAATGAATCGAAACAATGTCACCCGTTGTGAAAAATATTCCTCCGACGCGTCCGTTAACAAATGAGACCAAATATTACCGAACGGGCGATAGAAAAGAATCAATTTCGAGCGTTCGAACAAAATGTTACAATATCTTCCTCTAACTCTAATAAATTTCCATTTTTATCCGGTATTAGCACGTTATCGTCAATTTTATTCAAAAAAATGGCGTATCTACAGAACAAAGCGTCGCGATAAGGATGCGTGTTATTTTTCAGCCACAACAATGGTATTCAAGGAGATGTTACAGAAAATCACGAGAAACGCGAATAGGTCAAGTTTGAATTTTTAATGATCCATCGTCTCCATGGTATCTATATAAGTCGGAAGGAAAATTGGTCGGAAAATGTTGCTTGTGTCACTCCGTGGTTAAACTGTCTTGCCAGCGTGTGTATTCGTTATGTCGCGTTTCACCGCATGGATTGCTGCTTTGCTCATATTGATCGGATCTGTTTGGTCACAGGTTAGACTTGCCACGGCATTCGTGTTTCGAAAGCTCCGTTACATAAGTGTAAACAATTTCTGTTACCGGTGTAACGATTATTATTCATCCGACGCGCTTCCTTCGGAGGAAAATCGTTTAACCCTTTGCTTCTTTGTTTCTGACTTGGACAACACAGAAAGATATAGAACAATTTTTTTCCTTCATTTGAAAATATTTTAGACGCAAAATACACGATATTCAAAAAATGAACGCGGAATTTAAATACACGAAGGCCACATGCAGACGTGCGATTTTTATTTGCGCGATTTCGCTGCGATTATATGTTCGTCTTCGTTGTTTCTGACTTGCACAACATAGAAAGATATAGAAAACTTTTCTCCGTAATTTTTCTCCGACAATTTTTTAGACACAAAATATAGGATATTTAACCCTTTATAGCCCGAATTTTGTCCGCTTATCGGAGAAAAAATTACGATTGATTACAGTTCTTCGCTTCGATGTTTGTTCAATTGCGATAACTGAACAGAATTAATTTTTTAAAATACAGACACTTCAGTTTGTAACTTTTAAGTCACGCGGTTCCATAGAGGGTTAACTGTTTGAGGCACAGGACTTCAGATAATAAAATAGACCCGTGTTGCATAGAAATTTAATTGCGTTTTAAATGAAACGAAATTGGTATATCTTTACCAATAAAGGAATCACATAATGTAAAAACATAAAAAAGTAATAGTAATTCAATTGAATTTGTTATAGGATTGGAATCAAATAGTCCCACCGTGCCACATGGGTTCATAAATGGTACTTATTAAAACACATCCTTTTCCCTGAATCAAGGTGGGACTAAAAATGTCCCACCATGCATTATGGTGAGATTTTTAATCCCAGCGTGCCCCAAAGAGTTAATAAGCTACGTCCAAAATCTCTATTGAATTTTCATTAATTTTTATACTTTTATATTTAGTAACATATATACATATATATATATATATAAATAGACAAAAATCGATGAAATTTATTTTTAATCAAAAAGAATGTGCCTTATATTAACGGAGCAAAATGGAATATCGAGCCCAGCTCGAGAAGCGCAAAGGGTTAAATATATATCTAAAGACAACTATATCCGTCATGGAGATGTGGCAGAATCTTGTGTCGCGACGACTATATCCGTCACGCGTAAAATTCCGTTACCATTTCCTATTTGAACTGTAATTTTAGCGAAAACTAAAATGTACTCGTAAATTTCAATACGTTTAGAATCTCTGGAGGTCGAAACGAAATAAAACACACAAATACAAAAGTATAAATAATTTGAGATGGATTCGCGACACACATAGCTCTGAAAAGAGACCATAGCTGACTGGTTAATTATCAATGTTAAGATTTTTTTTTTTTTCTGTTGTACAGGAACAGATTGTCGACGAAGCTTCACCGAGATTTGGTTTTGGTCTCCTGGACCCCTTAAGAAAATCTTTCTGCAGAAATATTTGCTCGTCACCGGACACTATGATCTACATAGTGAACCTTGCGTGCGCGATAAAATGTCCTGAGTTGTATCTGCCTCGCGAGACAACGACGGTATCCACTTTGGGGTCCACACAATCCGGTTCGTCGGTGACACCATCCGGTTCGTCGCAATCAACAACGCGACCACCAACACCGTCATCGGGTCCGACATCAACGCGCTCAGGTTCGACATCGGCGCCTTCAGGTTCGACATTGGCGCAACAGGGTTAACACTGCCGCCAAATAATCTGGTATTTTAACCCTTTGCACTCGACTGGCGCCGCTACTGCGACGCGCATAATTTTCTTCAGAGATTAAGTTTTCAATTAAATTCTGTATCTTCGTCAATTCAAACACTTGTTTTGTTTTAAAATAAAGTAAATTAACTAAGTAAACAAAAAATCGTAAACATTTGTAATTTTCTGTTTCTTTTTCCAAAAGAACACTAAGTTTTCACGTTAGTCCTTTGAAACTTAAAAAAGTTCGCCAATGCAAAGGGTTAACGCGTTGAGTACCACGTCGGCCATCGGTGGCTGACACTGAACTTTCCGTTTGGGCCGCGTCAACCACCGGTGGCTGACCGTGTAAAACACGATATGAAACTAAAAAATTTACATCGTTTCAAGCAATCACTGAAAATTTATTTAAAATTTACTTAATCCTTATCTATCACAGAATTATATCATTAAGACATTTTAATGGATTTTATTGAAACACGGTCATTCTTTTTCAAACGATGCTGAGGATTTACACACTGATGTCCACTTGTTCAGGGCCCGCCTGACGGCTAACTGTGGCCTGAACGGAACGGTACAAGAATTCGGCGTGGCGCTTAACGTGTTAACCCTTTGCGGACGAGCACTCTTTCGACTCTGATTCGTGGCAGGTCGATGATAATTTCTATACGGAACGAGATTATAAATTGAGTGTCTAAATAATTAGATAGAAAATAAAATAGAAAACAGACAAATGGTCGACAAAGCTTCGGATTGGCGTCTCCTATTCGTTTATCGCTGTGGAGGCGACAATTCGACTTAGGAATCAAATTATAATGTCGCCGCAGTCGCGACATTCGTCCGCAAAGGGTTAAGGGAATCATTAACGCTTTCACAACCGGTGACACCAACGTGGTGCCATCGGCAGGGCCAGACGTCATTTGCCGGTGACACTCACGCGGTGCCATTGATAGCGCGGACGACAAAGTGTTTCTTCAAAAATATTGCCAGCTCCTGGCGACGTTTCACTGCGCGAACATGCGGTTGTGAAAGTGTTAAAACGATCCGTTCTGTTTTTTATCGAGCAAGTTTCTTCGGCAATTTTTAATCAATATTTTTTAAGAGCTTCTTAGAATGTCGTAGAACGCTTACGTACGTGTTGATCGGTAGATGTGGTTGATGGGAATATTATTGTAACCGAGTTATTAACAAACCGTGGGTCGTAACGTGGAAGAATATACTTTCTCACATTTTTGTTAAACCAATCAATGAAATGAATTTTATTTTAAAGCAATTTTATAGGTAACTCGATGATCCTTTGCATCTTTGAATATATCGTGGTCTTATCAACGACTCTTCGAATCGATACATTTATTTGAACCGAGTCTTGAACCCGTACGTTGGATGGCGTTACCGATGCTGTTATTCCACGGTGCGTTAAGAAAGATTTCTGTTTCGCTGAATCCCGTAGAGTAACGTCGGTTGATAAAGGAAATCGATTGATGTAAACACTTTTTAACCCTTTCGCTGCGAACAGCGTATATATACGGCTTTAAAAATGAAGCAATCATCTGATAAAGCACGCACAAACGTTTTCTGTATCATAGAATTATTTATATTTTCATTTACACACGATCTGCCATCATTCGTTAAACAATGTACTTAAATTTTGCTATGTATATTTTTGTTATATCAACAAATGTAATTACAACAAGCGTAATTAATTGTAACTAACGAGTGGACCAAGATTAACTTTTCAAGAAAGAAAATTTATTTTAAAACGCTATTGGAAGCGTACATTTTATGCACGCTCTTTTGCGGTTTAAATATTAATTATGTGTGAATAAAAAGTGAAGTTGCAATCATTCGAACTGTGTATACATTTTCTCGGGACATCCTGTATTAATAAGAAGAAACAAAAGTTGTCGAATCACGTCAATCGACTCGACGACTTTCAAATATGCAAATTAAATTCCAATTTTAATAACAATCCTCTAACCGAAACGATCAAAAGTTTTCTTATTTCAAATTGACACAGATTCAAATTTAGATCGGCCAACCGTTCCATTCGCGTAACAATGTTAAGTAATTTCTGTTCTCTTGCACGGTCAGCTTCGACACTCGCGGCGTGTGTTACCAGAGAATACGTAGCCACTGTTTTATCGTTGCTGTGTTCTCCATTGTCGAAAGGGACGAAGAAGAGGCGGAGCATGGTTTTGGCGATGTACAAGGGAAATATACGCCAAAAATGGAAGAATTTTCTGTGCTTTCATTCGAGATTTATCGTCGTTTCACCATTCACGGCCCTGGTACCTCCTAATTAATGGCCGCCACCTTTTACGGCGGTAATCCTACTGTGTTCGGTGTAATTCGGCCACAGGCTCATTGTACGGGCGTGCATGCAGAAAGTGAGAGGACACAAGCTCCTCGTAATAGCTCGGCCGCGATTACTTTCACAACGGGAGCAAGGTCTTATTTTTTTCAAGCCCGGATGCGGCGTTGTTGGCTGTTGTTATTAGGGGGTGAGTTCTTGGGGATGAATGTTTTTTTAATTAAGTCGTGCTTGAGCTGTTGCTGTCGCGATATACGGGATGTCCAATAAATCAGGTAATTATTTATATTTAATAATGTATTATTATTAATATATATAGTATAATATACTTATTTCTTTTATAATAAATCACCTGGTTTATTGAATATTAATAGATAATATTCAATATTATTAATATCATTAGTATTATTATTAATATTATTACTAAATTATTATTAATAATATTATTAATACATATTATAGCACTCTTGCATTGAAAATAATTTTTCTCCGAAACTACAAACAATCGGAGAACCTTATTCCCATTTTTTACTTATTCCTTCAATAACAAATCATCTGCTTTGTTGAATATTAATAAATAATATTCAATATTATTAATATATATTATATTAATAATAATATAATAATAATATAATAATAATATAATAATATAATAGTATTAATATATATTATATTAATAATATTGAATATTATTTATTAATATTCAATAAAACAGGTGATCTGTTATAGAAGAAATAAGTAAAAAAATGAGGGATAAGGTTTTCCGACTTTTTGTAGTTTCCGAGAAAAATTATTTTCAATGCAAGAGTGCTACCATTTTATTTCTACATAGTATTATTATTTAATTTTGACAATGTACTGTAAAAATAGTGAACTATTTATTAAATTATTTTGAATGCAAAAGTGCTACCATTTCATTCCTACCTAGTATTATTATTTAATTTTGGCAATGTAGTGTAGAAATGGTGAACTATTTGAATCATAACAGCGAATGAAATTTTAAAGCGATAGATACGAACGAATAGTGTTTGAAATTTTTTATACCGAAGAAACAGCAAGTCTTAAGCCACTAAAACATAGAATTATTATTTTTTTTTTCTAGCGAAGAACTTGAAAGCCAAACCGTGTTACAATTAATGGATAAAGAAAGGAACGAGGAATATAAACAATTATAATTTTTGTTTCTGATAGGAAAAAGACATTCCGATCGCAGAAGGTTGATTGTTTTTTTCTGACGATTTGTGTATCTGTTTTAAGAAACAGTTCACCCGAAAGAAGTAAACGTACACGGATTTTAAGAAGCTAAAATGATCCAGTGATATCAGACGAGTCGTTGGACCAAAATCAACAGGACATCGAACAATGGACGTAACAGGATACAAAGCGATGCAGGATATACGGACCAGACTCGCCTACTGTGAATCACACAGCTAGCTATGCAAAAGAATGAAAGTTCCGCGAAGCGGTGACCGCAGGCACTATTCTATATACGAACCATAACGACAATATTTTGATACCATGCTATTTCAACCTCTTCAGGGACACTCGTTACCGGCCATAATTAGCAGACTGTGGATTTTTATGCATTTACAGGGAATTTAAAGCTGCAAAGTTGCACGGAATGCACAAAATATCAAAATTGTGCTTTTTATAATACCCGGTAGGAAAATAATTTTCCACCAAAGCTTTACTATATTCTAAATAGTATAAATATACATAAAAATCTTCAGTTTCATAGTTAGAAAAATTGTAATCAAATAAATAATCAAGAATCCCGGTATGAAAGTTTAAAATTACCACCATTTTTCACAATTCATGGCACATTTGCTGAAAAAAATTCCTATCAACAGTCTTAATTCCTATTTAATACCAGAATTACCAAAATCGTCGAAATTACAAATTTATAGTTTATAAAAAAAAATGTTAGAAATTTTCTAAGATGCATTTTAAAAGATAAATACGAGTACAGGTAACCCTCCTACAACACGGCACCTTATAACACTGTTTCGCTATAACACAATTCATAAATTGCAGGAACCGTCCTACAACACGGCATCCTATAACACTGTTTCGCTATAACACGATTCAAAAATTGCACGAACCCTCCTACAACACTGTATCCTATAACACGGTTTCGCTCTAACACGATTCATAAATTGCAGGAACCCTCCTACACCATGGCATCCTATAACACGGTTTTGCCCTAACACGATTCATAAATTGCAGGAACCCTCCTACAACATAGCATCCTATAACACGGTTTCGCTCTAACACGATAAGAAAATTGCAAAAACCTTTGTACAACACTGTACTTCTATAGTCGCGGCGAGGCTTGCCGTCTGAAAGATACAGTTTTCCGGAAAGTATTTCTTTTTATCTCCGTGGCCTGAAAACAAAAGTGTCTCACGCTTCTGCATACATTTATATTTTTAATAAAAATTAAGTTATTTATGTAGAATTAAAAAAAATATTTCTTTTTAATAAGTTTTCGGAACGTAACACCCCTTTCTACTGGCTCTGGGTCTCATACATCACGGCATTTTCTAGGAACCAATCTACCGTGTTACAGAAGGGTTACCTGTATACCTTTCCATTCGATTTCTTCGATACAAATAAGTAACAGCTTAATCGTAGCTCAGTTCTAGTTTTAAATACCATTCCTAATCTCACAATCGACTATAGCTCGGAGCAAGTTCTGGACCACAGCCCGAGGAACAAATTAAGTAGAATCGGGATAAAAAGCAGCAGGAAATCGAGCACCAAAATCATAGTTTCGCTGTGCAGGAGTCAATCAAACGGTCAAATCAACGGCAAGGGAAACATTGGAACCGGTGACTACTTGGTCAGGAATAAAACTAGGTCAGAATACGCAACGCTACGTGTACTAAAATTCCCTTCTCTCTCTGTCGTGGATCTCCCAATTGCTCTTAACGTTCACAACCGAGCTCTGCGTTCGCTCTCGTTTCGAGCGCGTATGCACGCGTGTTCGGCAATTGCTTCTGGCTTTCGGCTCGTCTCAACGATAGACACGATGACACGAGATCTGATTATTGCTTGTATCACTATTAATAAATGTAACAATACATGCGTGACATCGCGTTGATTTTTCATATTTAATTTGCGTTAACAGAACTTAAAACCTTAAATTCTTAAGGTTTTAAAACTTTGAAAACTTAAATTCTTTTGAATGATCTATTGATATCTAAATGAACTCTTATCTAATTAAACAAATTTCTAATTCTGACAGAAACTGTGTTCAATATAAAATGAGGCATAAAAAGAAATTTGCATGTTGTCAATAGGTTTTTTAATTATAGCTCAGTCATACTTAAAACCAGTTAACCTTACAGTTAAATTCTTTTCGATCTAAATGAACTCTTATCTAATTAAAAAAATTTCTAATTCTGATAGAAACTGTGTTCAATATAAAATGAAGCATAAAAAGAAATTTGCATGTTGTCAATAGCTTTTTTAATTATAGCTCAGTCATACTTAAAACCAGTTAACTTTACAGTTAAATTCTTTTCGATCTAAATGAAATCTTTGTTCAACATAAAAGGAAGCAGAAAAAGAAATTTTCGTATTGCAAAGAAGTGTAACAGGGTTGAAAAAAAGTAACATCGATGAGTAGAGTCTGTGACACTTGGTTACCGAAGGGTTTATGAACAGTGGCGGTTCCGTACTTTTTGTCAGCAATGTACAACGAACACTTCCGAGAGACAAACCAACCATTTAGACTTTTATCGTTCGATGCACCGATAAACGCGATGCAATTCTCTTTTTCGACTTTGTCTTTCTTTTCGCTGTCGTTCTCCAAGGAGACACCGCGGAGGAGAAAGCTTCTGCGGAACAATGGTCGGTATCATGCGCGAAAGCAATCGTGATACGAGACCGGTCTGGACAAAACTTGGCAAATTACCGGCTATAAATAACCAGCTGCTGAGCTACGACACTAGGGATTTAACCTTATGGAAGTGTTTTCAGCTTTTTTCGTTGTACGTACAACCTTGCACAAAACTCTTACAAAGGATCTTATTAAAAGTATCGATCGCTAATTTTTTATGGAATTTTGCATAAAAATGAGAATTAAAAAATATCAATAGAATTGGTATTCTGAGTGTAAACGGCTGAGGTTACAGCATCTTTGAGAGTATTTTGGGATTTGCTAAAAAAAATATTGATGGTTCATGGTTCCATTTCTTTGCAGTGTGGATCTTTTTAAGTAATAATTACTCTGATTTTTCGATATAGATATTTTTTAATCATTGGTAGTTTTAGTATTAATTCTCACAAATTATTAATATTTTTACTTAATTTTTATCTACATAGCTTTTAGAATATCTTAAAATTTCTAAAGCAGTTAAAACTACCATCAGTGATTAGTCAATAATAAAAATTATTGATATAATAATTTTGAATCGAAAATTATTGATGTAACAATTTGAATTGAAAATTATTGATATAATAATTTTGTATCGAAAATTATTGATACAACAATTTTGTATCAAAGATTATTGATATAACAATTTTGTATCGAAAATTATTGATATAATAATTCTGTATCGAAAATTATTGATATAAAAATTTTGTATCGAAAATTATCGATATAACAATTTTGTATCGAAGATTATGGATATAACAATTTTTTATCGAAAATTATCGATATAATAATTGTGTATCAAAGATTATTGATATAAAAATTTTGTATCAAAAATCATTGATATAATAATTTTTATTATTGACCAACGAATAGCAGTATCAATAATTGGTTCTTCAACGAAAGTGAATTGATTGTAACGTATGACTACATAATTCACATAATGGCTCGAAGAAAGGGAAAAATTATTTCGATGACAGAGCAAGAAATATTCCATCTCAGTTTTTGTTACGAAGACGTTATTGGACCACTCAGAAGCGACAAGTTTCTCGGCCTGCTCGAGTGACAGGTGAGAAGGTTTTTATAATGAAGTTACGTGTTTTCGCACTGAAATCAGTGATGTCATGCGTGGAAAAAAAAAAAAAAAACTGGTATCTGGCTAAATATCCTCAATGAAAACGAACCGAAGCTGTTATGATCGAGAAGAAAAATAAGTCCACGTGCTGATCGCCACTCTTGTGCCGTGCCGAGACTCGAACGAGAAAATTTGTTTTATGCGACCAGTTTAATTAATTAAATGCTATTTTTGGTCACGGGTTGAGTCGAGCAAAAGAAATTAAAAATGGAAATGAATATTGAGTTTCTTGAAGTCGCTCGGAGAAACAAATTGGATTTTTTTTATGTTGATTCTTAGCTGATCCTGGTGAAGTGAGGTGTAAGATGTATTAATTGCTTACACTAACTATTTAGATTATTTTTTGAAAAACGAAGGATTTAAATCTTCTTGGTATGAATATTAATACAGGTATTATCGGTGTATCTTATTTGTAAAAAAACATAGAAATAAATATGTATGTTTTTAAACGTTTCGTGGGAGTTTTTTACATTTTCACTTTATCAGTTAAGAGTTAAGGGTGGTTTAAAGATTTGGTGAGCTTGGAATAGTTGTGATTATTATTAATATAAACTAAAATTAATTTCAACTATGATTAATATCAACTATAATTAATATAAACTATGATTAATATCAACTAGTATTAATATTAACTATGATTAATATCAACTAGGATTAATATCAACTAGGATTAATATCAACTATAATTAATATAAACTATAATTAATATCAACAAGGATTAATATCAACTATAATTAATATAAATTATAATTATTGTCAACTATGATTAATATCAACTATAATTAATATCAACTACGTGATCATTAGCAACGAGAGTAAACAAGAATAAAGAATTCTGTCAACTAGTTTCCTTAATCAATTTTAACAAATCATAGATTTTATTCTCGTTGTCTCCTATAGTAAATTCTATATTAAATACGAGTTAAAAAAAAGAGAAAAAAAATAGCAAACAAAATAAGTAAAAAAAGGAAAGCAATCGAAAAATAAAATAAAAATACTAAAAATTACCAATGATGGGTTCGTAACATATGTAATGAAACGTTGTATCACCGAGAGGATAAAAACGTTACAACGGTTTACCAACGAAATTGCGTTGTAAACGTCGAACAAACATGGTCGCTTTCTTCTTTTCAATTTGCATACGATAATGCACTTTTAATTCGCAGAACACCGCCATCGACAAATTACACGTTCGAACCAGCGCGGTAATTACTTTAATATCGAATCAAAAATAGAAATCGGTGATCCTACCAGAAAGAAACAACTATTTTCACCGCATCACCATAATTTATTATAATATAACGACTATGCTTGACGTAATCAGCAATTATTACATCCGGTAGATCGAACAAAAAAAAAAAAGAAAAAAAATCGTCTGGACCAGACATTCTCTTTCTCGCTCGTTGGACGTCAATCGATCGGCGTGGACGAATGAACTATATTCATCCAGGACGTATAAATTCGATCGCAGCTCGTTTCAACGTGTTGCATAAAATTCGATCGAGGTAGTTGGAAACTCTTTACACTAGTGTTGACACGGCAACACGTGTAATTTTCTTTTGAGGTTCAGCTTTAACTTCAATTTTGTCTCAACACTATTTTTAGCTTAACGTTTAGCCAATCGAATAGGGAGTTTTTGAATTCTCCATTTTGAAATAAGTCGCTGAATGACCGAACGGAGAAATCTTCCCGTTTTGAAATAAATCGCTGCATGATTTAATTGGAAGATATTTCATCTTTTCTTTAGCAACGCGCAATCTATCATATTTTTTTTTATTTTTGTCATTTAATGGTATCGAGTTCCATTTGTCGTAGTTATTCGTGGCAAGCGCGGTTGTTTAAGTATTAAAACAAATTTTGATCTTCCTAACCAGACAAGCTCCTCCTGAATACCAAACTGTCCTCGATTTTCAACTATCAGAAATAGTTTTAATACCAAAGACGACGTGAAATCTAATTTAACCGATTCTGACAACATTCGTAACGCATTAGAATTTTTCAAGCATCTTCTAAATTCTTTACAAGTGAACGTGTATATCTTCCTTTCGAAAACTCTGCAACATTTTAACAACCATTCGTGCACCGTTTAGTGGCCGCTAATGACTTTAATCTTAATGTAACCACTTTAAAATAAAATCATAATACAAAAACAAAATCTTTATCTCAAACATTTATCATTTTTTTTCTCTTCGAAGCAATAGGTCCGCACAATATTTGAAAACTGAAATTCTAAACCTCGAAACCTAAATCTTACAGAAGTTTAAGAGCGCAAAGGGTTGAAACAAGAAATAAAAAGGAAAAAATAAACATACTAAAGTTTGCTTAGGCAAACTATAAAAAGCTTCCGAAATTCATAAATCATTGCCCAACGAATATTCAAAATTCCATCTTCGCGAGAACAGAGTCCTTCGCGAAACTGTATCGTTCCACAATTTCGACTTACTTTTCCGCAAAGAAACACCTTTCTTTTTTTTCTTTTCCATAATACCACTATTTCGTAAATATCCTGCGTGTAACTGTTACAACGGTGTACATAAATTCACCAGTCACCGTTTCCACAAGACTCGAGGAGCTCAGGAGAAGACCGTACCTTCGATCGCGATCATCGACAATCCATCAGCCGTCGATTTTCCCTAATTTGACGTGTACTCGATCAACTCGTAAGTCTGTCCGTCGAATCTGACGAAGCATGTCGGATGACCGACCCTGATCGCTCGCTCGAAGAGGCGCATTCTAGCTCGTGCCCCCCGGTACCGACACGGTGGATCGACTTTCTCTCTAAGTCACATGATGCTAAGTCACATGATGCTAAGTCACATGCGTTCCTGCGCAATCTTCTATCTCGGTGCATGGTTTGTGTGAGAGATCCCTCTTCCACGGGAGAATCGTGTTTTGCCTGATACTCGTGTGTTACAGGTGCAACGAGCAACGCGCACACGTAGAACGAGTGGAAGAGGTCGTAGACACGCGGCTGATCGATCTAGTTCTCCCGAGCGAGCGATCTTTCTTTTCGTCGGCCTCGTGATCGTGTTCCCTTTCACAGAGGTCCGCGACCAGAATAATAGGGTGGCTAGGGAAACACGGTGACTCACGGAGTTCGTAACCCTTTCGACTGGTAATTTAGCGGCGATTTTATTAACCCTCTATGGGATTTAAAAATTACAAACTGATGTATCTATATTTGAAAAAATTAATTTTGTTCAGTTATCACTGCGCTATTAACCCTTCCTAACCAGTTTCCAATTTTAATTTTTTCAAACGCTGTATCACACAGAGCAAAGACGATCTTAGAAAGAAATTAGAAACATCCAACATATTTTTTTTTTTAATAAATCATCAAATTGCTTAACAGATAGGAAAAGATAAAAAGATTAAAAAATAAACATTTTTCGCATCGTCTTTAAGCCTTAGCGCTCCTTTGGCCCCGCTACGGAGACATTATGTTTTCAACGCGATTACGCTCAATTTCCAAAGATATCCACGATGACTTAGAAAATTAAAAATTTATGTTTCGTTTACGAGAGGAAAAAGGATGTTTGTAAAGTAAATAAAAACGAGTACTTTTACAAGCGATACTAATTTTTTTTGTTCAAAATAAAACTTCCTTTCTTCGGTAATAAAGAATCGCGCGGAGCGCCAAGGGTTGAATTTGATTACTGTATTACTGTAGCGACACCACGATCCATCTAATTATTAGTTGAAATATTTTCAAATTAAAGTGTAAAACTGTGAACAATCGTAATTTTTTCTCCGATAAGCAGACAAAATTCGGGCTATAGAGGTTTAATTAATTTATAAAATTTCTGTGAATAATTACGAATGGGTCATTTTGATCACTTTGGTAGTTCTAGTGTTAAACTTAACAATCATGCGTGCGGAAAATATAAACTCAAAATGATATTTATATAGAAAAATGTACGAAGTGAATCTCTGCTTATAGAAACCTATTAACCTTCTATGGAACCGTGTGACTTAAAAGTTACAAACTGATGTATCTATATTTGAAAAAATTAATTTTCTTTAGTTATCACTGCACTATTAAATTTGATTACTGTATTACTGTAGCGACACCACGATCCATCCACAGTAATTATTAGTTAAAACATTTCCAAATCAAAGTATAAAACTGTAATCAATCGTAATATTTTCTTCAATAAGCAGACAAAACTCGGGCTATAGAAGGTTGTTGATCGTTATTCAACGCGCACGAACACCGAGGAAATAATTTTCACCAGAGTCACATGGCCGCTAGAAAATCGCTGGAGCGACGCCTATCTCATTCCCAGGATCCAGGAAGAGTCATCGAGTGAAATGTTTAACGTTCCAGGGAAATATAAAGTCAAAGAAGAACGAGCACGCATTGTTACGTAAAACATTGTTATAAATATTACGCGACCGATCTACGGAAGCCGGAACATTGATACATCGATCTTGGCGTAGAATCGATCGCAGAGTTAGATGGATAAATTAGCTCAGAAAATGTAGCGTGAAACCGAGCCTAACCGAGCCCAGGCAGATTCCTTTCCTCTTTTGCATCGCCCGATCGACCATTCGGTCAAAGAATCCTTTCCCTTTTTCTTCATCGCTTCCTGCCGACACAACATCTTTCACGTTCGCTCGAATTAAACATCCGCAAGCCTATTCGCACACGTAAACGTTCGTTTTTGCGTTACGCGATCGTTATTCGCTTTATGTAACCGCAACAAGAACCCCATGAAATTTCAATCGCTTTTTTTCTTTTATTTTCCTTCCTCGATTGATTTTTTTTTCTTTTTTTTCTCTTTTCTTTTTTTCTTTCTTTCTCTTTTTCTTGGTTGAATGGTGGTCGGTTTCCATTTAGATAATATATTTATAATTGCAGAATAATTATTTTTTTGTAAACTAGCGCGATGAATTATTTATACTACAAGTTTTTAAACGCGAAGATTTTAAAGCGCGAAAGGAATTTTAAGAACTTCGGAGATTCTAGTAAAAGAATTTTGAGAGACTCTTTTAATCCTTCAATTATTATTTTGTAAGCTTTAGATATCACTGTAGAAATTGCATCATTAACGGTCTCACTAAGGAGAGCTCGACGCGAAAGAAATTTAATTTTTTAAAAATAATTCACGCGTTACAGGATTAAGTGGACACGTCGGCTCGGAATGGTTCTCGCTAAAGTTATCGCGCAACGACAACCAGTTCGGCGCTTCGATCAACTTGACCGGTTTTCTTTTTTTTTTTTCTCCGCTTGAAATTACCGCCTCGTGCGACACATAACAGTGAAGAATGTCGCGCGTCTCTGATTACCCAAAATGAATACAAAAATGACCAAATTAAGAAGAATAAAACACTCGCGTTGAACCGGAGGCTATATATTTTTTCGCAAATTCGGAGGCCAACTTTCACTTAACCGGATTACCAACGAAAATCTGCAACGACATGCTTCAACCAATTTGTCAGCATATCTTATCATCGTTTATCACGTTTATCATCGCGCATCAGGATCGAAATGAGCGATCATTCGCGTAATTCTTTTCTCCCAAATTATTACAAAATAACGGACACAACATTATTCAGTTCTTGGCAATTAAAATTTAATTTTTCTTAAGCAAAAGATTATTTTCAACGGAAGTAATAATTCAAGATTCAATTACGTTAACGTATTCGGGAAGATTTATATTTTCACAGTTGACAATCGAAGAAAATCAATTATTTTTTAATTCTTTTCTGTTTTTTTTTCACCATTTGATTTATATTTTCACAGTTGACAATCGAAGAAAATCAATTATTTTTAAATTCTTTTCTGTTTTTTTTTCACTTTTTGATTTATATTTTCACAGTTGACAATCAAAGAAAAATAATTATTTTTCAATTCTTTTCTATCTTCTCGAATGTTTTATCGTTTAACTTATTTAACTTCAATTTAAGATTCAATTACACTGAATCGTTTAACCCTCTATGGGACCGTGTGACTTAAAAGTTACAAACTAATGTATCTATGTTTAAAAAATTAATTTTATTTATTCATCACTGTACTATTAAATTCGATTACTGTATTACTGTAACGATACCACAATCCATCCATAGAAATTATTACTTTAAAAATTTTCAAATCAAAGTAAAAAACTGTAACCAATCGTAATTATTCAAAATTCGGGCTACAGAGGGTTAAAAATTGCAGAATTGAATATCAAAAAATCAAATCGTAGTACTTTTTACACCCGATAGCTGAAATAATTAAAAAATTCTACTTTCTTCACTACGTTCCAAAAATATCTACAAAAATCCTCCTCCAATAACAAACTCTCCGAACAACCAAATATTTAAATTGTCAAACGAGGCTATGCAAATTCCCAAAACGAACGAATCGACGAACATCGAAACTGTCACGAGATGCAACGTAAGACGTGTCAAGGTCCATTTGGCTCGCAACCATTGACATCAGACTGCGTTTGAGTCTTTGACTCGCGTAAGCTTTCGCCAGAAAAAAAAAGAAAAAAAAAAGAAAAAGAAAAGGAAAAATTGAAAAATGTGAATGCAACCAGTTGATGAATCGTGCACGCACAAAACCATGGTGGGCTTGAAGCATGATTCGGGTCAGAATCATGGAGAATGCCAAGGTTCAACCCTTTCCCTTCTTCGAGTGGATGTCACGATAAGCGAAATTTCTTTCTCTCCGTATTACTCTCGCACGAACGCGTTCGATCAGCACGCGATCGAATTTCGGTATGTGTGTAAATCGGTATTTCGCAACGGGTGGGCGTATCTTGGCCAGAAAAGAATGGTTCGCCAGTCAGGGTGAACCACTTAATTACCGGTGTGGATCGTGCTTTTGTTACTCGTTGAGAGTGATACACTTTGACACGTGGAACGAGAGCTTGACATTGGTTTTAATACTGCAGCGAAGAGCGAGTACAGTGTCCGGAGGGTAGAATGGGGTTAATTGCTTTTATGTGCGTTTATATTAGATCATCGCGTAAATAATGCATTTTTTTCTTGTGGAGAGTGGCGAAACAAAATAGCAGGCGATGTTTATCTATGAACATTGGTCATCGATAAGTTTTCTATTTCTCAGACATTTTTTCATTCGTTTACCAATTTTGCTATCTCTATTTTAATACATTGTTTTACAATGTAACACTCTTTATTCACACCTCTATCACTCCAGATTAAACATTCACCTATCAGACTTACCATTCCCGCATCATTATACTGTAGGATATTAGAAATAAAGAATGTGCGAGACGAGCGAATGTTTAGGCTAAATGGAAAGAGGTGCGAATGAAAAGTGTTTGGGCCTAGAATGCTAGTTGTTCAAGTGCGTGTGGCCGTCTCCTCGCGGCGGGACGGCGCCAGTATGTTTAGGGAAAGTGTGACCGAGGACAAAATGATTTCGAGTGGTTGAAGGGATGCGAGGAAAGAATGTTTGGAACCGAGCGATCGAACCGTGTGAACGAAACGATTGGGAAAACCGTGTACGCGACGATGAGAGTTTGGACCATGGATACAAGGGATAAAGTGCAAGGGAGAAAGGATGCATGTGAGAACAGAGGAAAAAATGAGCAGAGAGAATGATAAAAGTGTGAATGAGTTCAGCGACGAGTTAGTTAAGAAGAAACGGTTAGGGAGTTAAGAAGAAGCGGTTAAGAAGTCAAGAAGTGTTAGTCAGTCAGAGTCAGAGTTGAGAGTAAGAGTTCAGTCAGAGTCAGTAAAAGTATAAAGTGTAAGGGAGAGGAAAAGAGAGAGAGAGACGGAAGTAAAAGCGGAAGGAAAACGGAAAGAACACGGAAAATACGGAAGAACACGGAAGAATACGGAAGAACGGAAGATCGGAAGTCACTGACACTTTCTGAAGTCTCTGTCAGAATGATCGAGCTCTGTGGCGCGTGGGGATTATTTGGTTTTATTTAAATAAACAACAATAATAATATAACTACTGAAGTTTTAACAATATTAAACAATACTCTTAACACTCTCTCTCCTCGCTGCTCTCTTTCCTCACTGCTCTCTTGCCACACAATCTCTCGCGCCCCGAACATTCACTCGCTTAAACGTACATCCCTCAATCGCTCTATCTTTTTTCCACATATATTCCTTTTTCACTCGCACTCAAAATCTTCGCATTCATCCCTTCCAATCACGCAGTCACGTAAACTTCATTCCCACGGCCCAGTTTCTCTGTTTCAAACATACACTTGACATAACTCAGCCACTCTTCGCTAGCATTCTTTCGACCACCCAAGATTCGTCCACGGTCACACTTTTCCAAACATACCCGGATCATTCTCACTCGCAACCATAAATACATTCACACCACCACTTGAGAGGCCCATCTACTGGCGCCGTCCCGTCGCAGGTAGTGCCTGACTCTTACAAAAGTGTATTAAAATTAGCTTCGGTAGGATTATATTATTGTATTTTAAGCATTAAACTTTACCAAATCTACCAAAGTCACATCCCACTTATTTATGTCCCACAATACTTTATTATCAAGAGAGTTGATCAATTCACCCCTCCTTTACAAATTAAAAAAAGAAAGGACGAGCGAGAAAGTTATGAACGATAGGGTATTTTGGTTACTGTAGAAAATGAGCAATTAAGAATTGTAATAATTGTAAATAACCGGGAATGATAAAGTTGTTCGGTAGGTGCACATCCCATAAGTATCGGCCTGATCGATAATCCTTTATGTCGTTAACCTTCGAAGGCTGACATTTAAAAATCTCAGGACGATTCTTATAAGGAAATGCAAAACTCTTTCCTTTCACCGAAAACACATTATCGAGCAGTCGCAGCCAACATTTTTTACCCGTCCATTGTACCACGGTCATTATTTTTGCCCGTGCCAATGCTTCCAATACGAGAAAATGTGCTTTGATGAAATAACCGCGTCCTCGTTTACGTAAGACAGAATTAATTAATGAAATAGTGAGTTGGTCAATTTTCATTGAACAATCCCATTCATCGATTCTTGCGACCTTTGTTAGAAAGGAATGATGGCGATATGATATATCTGGTATTTAGTAGAAGAACCAAGAAGAATATCACTGTAATAATACTGTGTAATAATTTACACTGGTCTATAAAATTATTTATAATTCTATACGATTTGTTCTATAAATCTTATTCCTTCTCTATTTTCTCAAGGATCTTCATAAGGAACTCGATCATAAAAACTAGCCAATAATTATACTTTATTTAATTTTAATTTCCAATTCAAGATTCAAGGCTCAAATCTAAAAAAAGGAACCCAAGTTTGAAAGTTTTAATCTAGAATTTTTTAAGATTATTTCTTTCTTAACCTTATTTTCATCCACACAGGAATCAACAATCATTCTTTATTTAATTTTAATTTTCAATTCAAGATTTAAAGCTCAAATCTAAAAAACCCAAGTTTAAAAGTTTGAATCTAGAATTTTTTAAGATTATTTCTTTCTTAATCCTATTTTCATCCATACAGGAACCAACAATTATACTTTACTCAATTTTAATTTCCAATTGAAGATTGAAGACTCGAATCTAAAAAAAACCCAAGTTTACCTTTCAATCTGTAACTCTTTAAGATAATTTCTTTCTTAACCTCATTCTCATCCACACAGGATCGCAGTTACAAAACAACCAAACCAAAAACTGTAATTATACTTTAACTACCTCCAACGACAACAAAAAAAAAGTAAATAAATAAAACTCCAAACCCATAGCTTGGAATAAGTATCTCGATTTAAAATTCACAATTTTTAAAGATATCCTTATTCAAACAGGACTTCGATTACAAAAAAACCATACCAAAAACCGTAATTACACTTTATTTAACTTCATCCGGTAAACTCGACTTCTTGCCCCACAAATACTGCAACAAGGTATCGCTTTCACCGTCTGAAAGCACGTGCAACTTCAAAAGAAACTTCGGCACAATGAGATCGCAACGAGTCCTTCGCAACGAAGCGACGCATAAATTCATTTTTTCTTTTTTCTTTTTTTTTTCCACCCCGTTTCTGTTCCACTCGAAACTTTACGCGGCTCAATTTATCGACACCGCTTGTGCAAATGACTCGCCAGATGCTCAGGCACGCGTGCAACTGCAATTGCAACACGCACACGCGCACGATCCTCTGGAGCATACGCGCGAGCGTGTTATATCATTGTCCCGGACTCGAAATGTTCGACGCGCATTCCCTCCTACATTTGTTCGGATCGGTAACAGAGACACCGTGACCACCGGTCAAACCTGTTTAAAAAATACTTTTCGAGGGAATTTCCGGCGTCGCCCCGACCGCCAAGGATAAACCTTTCGCGCGTACATGTTCGCGACCGAGTTTCGTCCCTGAAATTCGGTCGCGACGATGTCACGGTATCATCGTAACATTCTTTTAGAATTTTTAGCGTTTTAAGAAGGGCGATTTATGCAACGGTTGATTCGTTGGAGAAATTAGACACATTTGTTGGGGAATTTTTAGTATTAAGGCAGACGGTTTGTAGAAATAATTCAAGTTGGATTATTTTAGAATTTTTAGTGGTTTGGAAAGGAAAATTTTTGGAAGGGTAATTGTAAGGAATAGTAGGGTTGATTGTTTGTAAAAATAATTTAGGTAGCATTTTTGGGGAATTTTTAGTGTTTTAAAAAAATAAAAAGTGTTAGAGTTGACGATTTGTAGAAATAATTCAGGTTGAATTATTTTAGAATTTTTAGTGGTTTGAAAAGGAACACTTTTGGGAGGGTGATTGTAAGGAATAATAGGGTTGATTGTTTGTAAAAATAATTTAGGTAGCATTTTTGTGAATAATTTTTAGTGGTTTGAAAAGAAAAACTTTTGGATGTGCAATCGCAGGAAACAGTAGAGTTGATTATTTATAAAAATAATTTAGGTAGCATTTTTGTGGATAATCTTTAGTGGTTTAAAAAGAAAAACTTTTGGAAGTGTAATCGTAAGAAACAGTAGAGTTAATTATTTATAAAAATAATTTAGAGAATTTTTGGAGAATCTTTAGTGGTTCGAAAAGAAAAACTTTTGGAAGTGTAACCGCAAGAAACAGTAGAGTTGATTATTTATAAAAATAATTTAGGTAGCATTTTTAGAGAATCTCTAGTGATTTAAAAAGAAAAACTTTTTGAAANTTGGGGAATTTTTAGTGGTTTAAAAAAATAAAAAGTGTTAGAGTTGACGATTTGTAGAAATAATTCGGGGTATATTATTTTAGAATTTTTAGTGGTTTGGAAAGGAAAATTTTTGGAAGGGTAATTGTAAGGAATAGTAGGGTTGATTGTTTGTAAAAATAATTTAGGTAGCATTTTTGGGAAATTTTTAGTGTTTTAAAAAAATAAAAAGCGTTAGAGTTGACGATTTGTAGAAATAATTCAGGTTGGATTATTTTAGAATTTTTAGTGGTTTGAAAAGGAACACTTTTGGGAGGGTAATTATAAGAAATAGTAGAGTTGATTGTTTGTAAAAATAATTTAGGTAGCATTTTTGTGAATAATTTTTAGTGGTTTGAAAAGAAAAACTTTTGGATGTGCAATCGCAGGAAACAGTAGAGTTGATTATTTATAAAAATAATTTAGGTAGCATTTTTGTGGATAATCTTCAGTGGTTTAAAAAGAAAAACTTTTGGAAGTGTAATCGTAAGAAACAGTAGAGTTAATTATTTATAAAAATAATTTAGAGAATTTTTGGAGAATCTTTAGTGGTTCGAAAAGAAAAACTTTTGGAAGTGTAATCGTAAGAAATAGTACAGTTAATTATTTATAAAAATAATTTAAGTAGCATTTTTAGGGAATCTTTAATAGTTTGAAAAGAAAAACTTTTGGAAGTGTAACCGCAAGAAACAGTAGAGTTGATTATTTATAAAAATAATTTAGGTAGCATTTTTAGAGAATCTCTAGTGATTTAAAAAGAAAAACTTTTTGAAACTGTAATCGTGAGGAACACTAGGACCGACCGTTTGCAGAAATAATTCAAGCCACAACGTTTCAGAAATTTTTACTGATTTGAAAACGTAAATGCAAAAAATACCGCTGACTGTTTACAACCCCTAAGAACGTATCAGAAACTATAACAGATCACAGCTCCAAACTACTTTACTGCACCATTCGTTGACTAACTAAAAATGAATCTAACCGTGCCAAAACTTCGATTGCGACACACTTACAAATACCTCAAGGATACGACACAATACCATTCTTTGCATCACT
Organism: Ctenoplectra terminalis; assembly: GCA_019453375.1. NCBI lineage: Eukaryota > Metazoa > Arthropoda > Insecta > Hymenoptera > Apidae > Ctenoplectra > Ctenoplectra terminalis. Next base: position 32,494 of record SMSQ01002705.1, on the reverse strand, counting down.
TTCTACAAGCTTCAACCTTATCAATCAGCTTTTGTTACCAAGCTCCATATACGGAGGCGAGGATGTAACAGTTTCGCATTGTACCGACTATCTCGCCTTTCATCGTGATTAATAGACCACGGAAAGTCGAACGATCATTCTCACGCATAAATAACTAAACACAAAGTGGATGATATCGATAATTCGCAATTCGAATTCGCTTCTCCGCGAGGCAAGTTCTCAACGATGGCAACAGTTCTCCTAGATACTGGCCATGTGTACCTTCGAAGAGTAACTTTCTCGATTCACCGTTCGGATCGATCGATCAAACTTGATTCAGCGAAACTCGGTCCCCCGAGCGACGTTTCGTTGCCCAATGGTGCTCCATTTATCGTTTTTTTTTTCGGGCCGCGTGCCGCGTAAGAATCCATGGGCGTACAGTAAGATTACGTGGAACAGTTTCGTTAACGAGAACGTTCTCTGTGCGAGTAAGTTGTTTACTGAACGGACGTGATCATGCGTGGGCGTGAATTTTGGTTTGGAATATTAATTTCGTTGTTACGTGATGGAGTTTGCTACTTTTGTTTCAATTAAGGTGTTAGGATAAATGATTACGGTTCATTTTAAAAAAGATAAGAATGATGATAGAGTAAGTAAGAAGTAGTTGGATACCTATGTAGCTCGCAGTGCACTTTTGTTTCAATTATGGTGGTGGAATAAATGATAATAGTTTATTTCTGTTTCATTCTATTATTATTCTTATATTTTTTTAGATAAACTATAATCATTTATTCTAACACCACGATTGAAAGAAACGTGCACTGCAAGCTATATTGGTGTCCAACTATTTTTCTTTTTTTCTATCATCATTCTTATATTTTTTTAAATAAACTATAATCATTTATTCCAACACTACAATTGAAATAAAAGTGTACTGGGGGCCTACATCGGTGTCCAACTATTTCTATTTTATTCTATTATTATTCTTATATTTTTTTAAATAAACTATTATTATTTATTCCAACACCACGATTGAAATAAAAGTATACTACGACCTACATCGGTGTCCAACTATTTAAAAAAATATAAGAATAATAATAGAATAAAATAGAAATAGTTATAGCACGTTTCTTTCAATTGTGATATTACAATAAATGATAATAGTTTATTTAAAAAGACACAAGAATAATGATAGAATAAAACAGAAATAGTTGAATACCGATGTAGCTCGCAGTGCACAGGTCCTTCACTCTTCCAGAGTCAACGCCAATCTCTCTGACTATTCTCGAAAATACCCTCATTTACCAGCTACTCCCACCACCATGTATTTATCACCCTCGCCTACGCATTGCTGGGAAAAACACTGGCCAGCCCTTCGGCCTGGTCTTCGTCTGTGCCTTTCTCTTTCACGACTCTCTTCCTGTCTTTGGAAATACCCACTGTTCTATGTCCTATACCACGATACCACGCAATATTACAAAGAACAATCAGGGTAAGTTGGGAAGCGATCACCAACACTTTGATATTTTTACTGAGCAGGTTATGCGAAGGAGTAGTTAAATAATTATATTCAAAATACGGTGAAAGAAAATATAAATTTTGGTGATTTTACGGTGATGTCTATAAGACGGGCGCACGGTAAGAATTGCCGAAAAATGCAGGTGACAGTGCGCATATTTATTTCTGGGATGTTCGTAGGCATCCCCAAACCATAATTAACCCTCTATGGGACCGTGTGACTTACATCTTAAGCGGTAAACGACTAAACTCGTTTCGTGTATATTGTTATTAAAGCGCGGGAGACGACAAAACTCGTTTCCTAGGAATTATCGGTGGGTTTCTTGGTGGNCAGAAATAGTTGAATACCGATGTAGCTCGCAGTGCACAGGTCCTTCACTCTTCCAGAGTCAACGCCAATCTCTCTGACTATTCTCGAAAATACCCTCATTTACCAGCTACTCCCACCACCATGTATTTATCACCCTCGCCTACGCATTGCTGGGAAAATCACTGGCCAGCCCTTCGGCCTGGTCTTCGTCTGTGCCTTTCTCTTTCACGACTCTCTTCCTGTCTTTGGAAATACCCACTGTTCTATGTCCTATACCACGATACCACGCAATATTACAAAGAACAATCAGGGTAAGTTGGGAAGCGATCACCAACACTTTGATATTTTTACTGAGCAGGTTATGCGAAGGAGTAGTTAAATAATTATATTCAAAATACGGTGAAAGAAAATATAAATTTTGGTGATTTTACGGTGATGTCTATAAGACGGGCGCACGGTAAGAATTGCCGAAAAATGCAGGTGACAGTGCGCATATTTATTTCTGGGATGTTCGTAGGCATCCCCAAACCATAATTAACCCTCTATGGGACCGTGTGACTTACATCTTAAGCGGTAAACGACTAAACTCGTTTCGTATATATTGTTATTAAAGCGCGGGAGACGACAAAACTCGTTTCCTAGGAATTATCGGTGGGTTTCTTGGTGGCAAAGTGATTCTTTTACAATAACTTGACTTTTTTTTTACAGTAAGTTCCTAAAAATGGACCACGATAGAATAGAATGCGATGAAAAATTGTTAAAATTTTTTATTTTTTTTCACTTTTGGTTTCTGAGAAAGTATTTTCATTTTTATAAAGCGAGTAAAGAAATTAATTTTTAAGAAGAAACTCTTATTAGTTTTATTAAAAAATAACCCATAGTTCAAAAGTTATAGCTATTTTAAGCACAAGTAATTTTGCATGCGAATTGCAAAAAATTATTAGTTAAAACATTTCCAAATCAAAGTGAAAAACTGTAATCAATCGTAATTTTTTCTCCAATAAGTAGACAAAATTCGAGCTACAGAGGGTTAAGGGACATACTACAGAGCAGGCCAGTGAAGAAAAGTCCGTTATTTTCAGTTCTTTAAGATTCTTTAAGACGTGGAGTTTTCACGAAACACAGGAGAAACATATAAACGATACCTTCCTTTAATAATTTTCAAGGAAAATTAAGATTACAAGGAGACTTGAGTACGATTATCGAGCAAAGACGTTTCAGAATCAGTACATGAGACTCGTGCCCGAGTATTTCAAACTGTTGTAACACGATCAAACGTTGCTTGCATCTGTTTAAGCAATTTTGCTGCAATGTTGCAGTAGCTTGCAACAACTAGCTGTCTATTAAATGCTACGAAAGAGCCTAGGTGCGATCGTCCATCAGGATTTTAAACAAACAATATTCAATTATCCCCAACAGCTCATTAAATCGTCGTTTGCGAAACGGGGGTTACGATAAAGCGATAAATCTCGTAACCGTAACGGCTTCACCTTTTACGTGCACGTGAAACTTAGAATCGATGTTCCAGCCCTGATAATCGGAAATGCGAAATAGAGCGAAAATTAAATTAGCTCTCGATAAATTACGAACTGAAATAAAAGGAAATTGTTAAGAAAAATACAATTAAGTACGCCGAATTTGAATTTTTTTGCTTTGAAATTTAAATTTCTTTGTTCCAAAAGATCGCAACAGAGCAATCTTTCCTGATTAAAACGAAAAAAAGGGAACTCGATTCGATCAATAGTTTCCGAGGTAAAAAATAAGCACAGTTTTCCTAAATATCTGCAAAAATAGTCAACTTCAAAGATCCGTATTTTATAAACAAATGAGACCCACCCTATACCAACAAATTCAATTCAATTATTATTATTTCTTTACATTTTTACATTATACGATTCCTTTATTAATAAAAGTATACCAATTTTATTTCATTTAAAAGGCAATAAAATTTCCATGCAACATGGGACTATTTTATTATTTGAAATCCTCTGCTACAAAGAGTTAAACTCCTAATTTCAGACGTACTATATTATATTTCATAAAAAAAAAAATTCCTGATGCTGACATAAAAAAATGATCTACTTTAAAAAATGATCTCCCAGCGTTACATTTTATAGCGACTAGAATTACAATACACTTTTTAATTACACCACAATTTTAACCGATTGAATCGAAGCTGTAATTTTCCAAGCGTTAAATAAAAACCGGATAAAATTAAAAGATCTAAGCATCACTCCATAAGATCTACAATTTTTTTTCTTTACCGTATGAGTTTCTCTGTTCCATTCTTAAATTTTGCAAATTAATTCTTTCTCGTGCCTCCTCGACTCATCGCGATCCTCCCGATTCAACTTTGAAGTGACGCGACGTCGCGAAGAGTAAAACTACAGAAACGGTACAGATCTCCACCCCTATCGCGCGATTCATCTGGCCCACCGTATTCCGTTTCCTTTTCACTTTTCTTCTTCTTTTTTTCATCGTTACGAAAAGTGAATGTCAGTGGCATTTAGCGTTCCAGCGTTAGCACGGCCCCTCCAAGGAAATCTGGTGCGTGAGCTTACCAGTGCACGAAGGTTCCCGCTAAGGCGACCTCGTGAGACATCGCGAGTCTACTTTCGAGGATCGCGAATGCGCGGAGAAAGTGCTCCTTTTTTTCGATTCACCTCAGCCGAAATCGTGGCTGCATGTAAAGTACGGCTATCCCACGAGGAAAGAAACTCAATTATCATAATCGAGCTACGATTCGAAACGATACTCTTTCACTAGTCGCGAATCGGAACAGCTGTCTTCAAAAAGACAAATATGTTCCGTCGACGTTAAACGATTCGTAGGATTAATTCACGTTTTTCAAATTTAATTCGTGTGTTGGTATCAAAACGACTAATTCGTATATTTTTAATAGAAGTTTTGCAGATTAATTACGCGACTTTCTAAGGGATTTTTCACGATTTAAAAAATGCAGATAAAAGTTTGTTTACCTTGCAGCGGGTATTTTTTCGCAGACCTTTCATTTTGATTTCTTCTGTTATATATCTTTCTATATCTTATTATATTTTTTCTATTATATATCTTTCTATATTTTATTATATTTCTTCTATTATATAATTTTCTATATCTTATTATATTTCTTCTATTGTATATCTTTCTATATTTTATTATATTTTTTCTATTATATATCTTTCTATATCTTATTATATTTTTTCTATTATATATCTTTCTATATTTTATTGTATTTCTTCTATTGTATATCTTTCTATATTTTATTATATTTTTTCTATTATATATCTTTCTATATTTTATTGTATTTCTTCTATTATATATCTTTCTATATTTTATTGTATTTCTTCTATTATATAATTTTCTATATTTTATTATATTTCTTCTATTATATATTTTTCTATATCTTATTATATTTCTTCTATTATATATTTTTCTATATTTCATTATATTTCTTCTATTGTATATCTTTCTATATTTTATTATATTTCTTCCATCACATATCTTTCTATATCTTATTATATTTTTTCTATTATATATCTTTCTATATTTTATTGTATTTTTTCTATTATATATCTTTCTATATTTTATTGTATTTCTTCTATTGTATATCTTTCTATATTTTATTATATTTTTTCTATTATATATCTTTCTATATTTTATTGTATTTCTTCTATTATATATCTTTCTATATTTTATTGTATTTCTTCTATTATATAATTTTCTATATTTTATTATATTTCTTCTATTATATATTTTTCTATATCTTATTATATTTCTTCTATTATATATTTTTCTATATTTCATTATATTTCTTCTATTGTATATCTTTCTATATTTTATTATATTTCTTCCATCACATATCTTTCTATATCTTATTATATTTTTTCTATTATATATCTTTCTATATTTTATTGTATTTCTTCTATTGTATATCTTTCTATATTTTATTATATTTTTTCTATTATATATCTTTCTATATTTTATTGTATTTCTTCTATTATATATCTTTCTATATTTTATTGTATTTCTTCTATTATATAATTTTCTATATTTTATTATATTTCTTCTATTATATATTTTTCTATATCTTATTATATTTCTTCTATTATATATCCCCCTATATTTAATTACATTTCTTCTATTACATATCTTCCTATATTTAGTTCTAGCGTTAAAAATGAATACGTAAAATTAACAACACAGAATTATTTTTCACACCCAGTAGTTATTCTCTGCATCAGAAACTTTCATAGTTCATCATTCTTTCATTTTCCCAATTTAATTCATCCCTCGGTCTCAAACTGACATAGCGATAGAAAATCAATATAACGACAAGATAAATACTTAAATTTGCAGATTCTTCCAATAAAAATAAAAAATATACGAAGAATAAACCAATATTCAAGACTTTCCTATATTTATCGCAGCTTGTACTTTTCGCGAGAAAAATGTACCAAATTGACACAAGAAACGCGTGAGGGTTAACAAGTCGAAACGTAATGGCCGACGACATGTCGGTGGTCTGTTCGTTGCGCGTAATTAAATTCTAATTAGTCACTACAGGATATCCGAACAGCTGTGAGATAAAGATAAACGATCCAGAACCCGAGTGAATATCGACAAGAAATATCGGATAATTACATCGATGTGTACGCTGTCACATTACGTTGGCATCGCGCGCGCGACGTTTTCTGACCGGGCAATTTAAACGTTGGGAAAAAAATGACCAATTTGTAGTACAAGTAGAAAGTCGAAACACACCGTACCTTGACTGATCTTGTTTGATCATGCGAATACTCGAGCTGCGTTTGAAGGTTGCACGNATATCTTTCTATATCTTATTATATTTTTTCTATTATATATCTTTCTATATTTTATTGTATTTCTTCTATTGTATATCTTTCTATATTTTATTATATTTTTTCTATTATATATCTTTCTATATTTTATTGTATTTCTTCTATTATATATCTTTCTATATTTTATTGTATTTCTTCTATTATATAATTTTCTATATTTTATTATATTTCTTCTATTATATATTTTTCTATATCTTATTATATTTCTTCTATTATATATCCCCCTATATTTAATTACATTTCTTCTATTACATATCTTCCTATATTTAGTTCTAGCGTTAAAAATGAATACGTAAAATTAACAACACAGAATTATTTTTCACACCCAGTAGTTATTCTCTGCATCAGAAACTTTCATAGTTCATCATTCTTTCATTTTCCCAATTTAATTCATCCCTCGGTCTCAAACTGACATAGCGATAGAAAATCAATATAACGACAAGATAAATACTTAAATTTGCAGATTCTTCCAATAAAAATAAAAAATATACGAAGAATAAACCAATATTCAAGACTTTCCTATATTTATCGCAGCTTGTACTTTTCGCGAGAAAAATGTACCAAATTGACACAAGAAACGCGTGAGGGTTAACAAGTCGAAACGTAATGGCCGACGACATGTCGGTGGTCTGTTCGTTGCGCGTAATTAAATTCTAATTAGTCACTACAGGATATCCGAACAGCTGTGAGATAAAGATAAACGATCCAGAACCCGAGTGAATATCGACAAGAAATATCGGATAATTACATCGATGTGTACGCTGTCACATTACGTTGGCATCGCGTTGCGCATATTTTTCACAAAAAATCACAGAAAATCCCCCAAACTGCATTACTGTAAATTTATAAAATTTCTATAAAAAAATTATAAACCAGTCATTTTGACTTAAAAACGAGTGTTAGAAGATTTTTTTCATAGTATTTATTTTATTTCAATTTTATTTCAATTTGATATTACCAAAAATTAACATGTTTATATACCACACCCGCCTCTGGCTACAATTTTAGTACGCGGTTTATAAACCACACCCGCAATTAAAGGGTTAAACCAGCTAATTTAATACGTGAAATCGCAAAGAAACGTTACAGCGAGACAATACGTATATACACCACCTATATTATGTTTTTAGGCAAAGACCGCCGCAGCGAAAGGTTTGAATGACAGAACTCGCGCCGCGACCTAATATTTCCTTCTTCGTTCAAACTTCCCGGTTCCTTCATTGTCCACCGTGCACCTGCAGGCCTGACATTTTCGCCAAGCGCATATCAAGAAAATGGCCGCTGCTGTTACGCAATGGAACAGGTTCGCCAAATAATTGTGAGTCCGCTCGTCAAAGCTCCGACTCGCTCCACATCCATACGTTTTACACGCCATAGGGGACACCGCACAAAGGGGAACGCATAAAATTCCTCTCGAAGCGGTTTTGTCAGTCGGCTCTCGCCGTTTAACTCTTTAACTTTTCGCTGGAACTCGCGGATTGCACAAATCATTTAATTGTTCCGGATTACCGTTGAACGCGAGAACCTTCGGCAACCCGTGACGACGCGGTGAAAATATTCCGCACACGTTTGGCTAGATGGTTCCTCGAAGTAGGTGTTACGAGTGTTTCGAACTTGTTTCTGCGGACGTACCAGGTTCGGTAAGAAGGAAACGGGATTGCGGCGATTGTGGTAAAAATTGAAAGAACAATTTTTAAAGGGATACGAGTGTGTAGTGTAAACGAGGACAGCAGGATTGAAATACAAAATTGACTGTAATTTGTAAACTTGGAAATTGTGGAAATTGTGGAAATTATAGAAAATTTGAGATGTAGATTAAATTATTATATTTCTAGGGAATTGACTTTTTTTTCTCATTATTTTGCACCCTAAATTCACGTAAGGGTAACAATTCTTTGTATATATTTTTTACACAAAGTCATAGAAAATGCTCAGAAATATATCATTGTAAATTTATAAAATTTTTACGTGAAATTAGAAATCGGTCATTTGACCGCTCTGGTAGTTTTAGTGTTAAATTGTATTCACACGTTTTAGAACTCTCTAGATTAAGATGTATTATAAAAATAGAACTACGATTATTTTTTGTAATTGAAATTTAGTATGTTTATTGCGAAGAGAGAATTTTTTGAAGATACCAAATGTTTGAAGTAAATTTATCGCGATTTTAATAGTAATTTTAATAAATTGCATAAAATGTAATGCTTGATAAATCCGGCTCTTTCTTATCAAATCTTGTTTAATATAGGTTAAACAACAATTGCGTACTCGCAAGAATGCTCCATTTACCCGAACAAAATTTTGATGACGAATTACTGGAAAACGTTACATCAGCGACTTTAGAATGCAATAATGCACTTTCGCATGCGTTGCTAGTAATACCTGTTTATTTCCAAGCAAGCTTATTAAAAGCAAATCAACTTCTGACGCCGATCTCATGGATCATCGTTATTTTCTTTTTTTTTTTGTCCTTTTACGCCCGGAACAAGAATTTTTAATTGTGACGTCCGGTGGTCGATTCTGATCGATGTCAAACACGTTGAACAAGTGACTTTTCTATGCCGGTGAAAGTGTTCAAATAAACTCACCAAAGAAATTGACTGAATCGTTTCTAACAAATTAAACATAATTTTTGGACGAACAAATTTTTCTAGGTCGAGCAAATATAAAACAGTATAATATATTACGATTCTATTCGTGAATTAAAAAATTTTAACCGAAGAAAATATAACTAATATTTTACATTTACGATGGAAAATAAAAATCTATTTCTCTCAAGATTTAGTTTTACTTAGAAGATTTCCGAGGTAAATTAAATTTCGAACAGGCGACTTCAACTAAATTTTCAGATGCAAACATATTAATTATCTTTTTTTTTAATTCACTTTTTTGGTACTCACAAATACAACTACAATACGTTACACCGTTTTATATTTCTTAAACTTAAACAAACACGAATTTCAGATAAAAATAGATTTCGATAATTTTTTTTTTTTTTTTATTAAGAGTTTATTTTAGAGTGGTCACATTAACATCGAAGTCATTAGTGCACATTTTCCTTGCACGCCAACGATGAATATAAAATCTCCACCGACAATCGTTCAAACCTTTCCAAACTTAAAGATCCATCGTACACGAACCACGCTTAATTTTTAATTTCACGTAAGAACTCTTCAAGCGAATTCGCCAATTGAATACTGATTAAATCGCTTCCTCGGATCATCTCGATTTACGATAATGGCTGCAGGAACGAAACGATAAACGCTACCTTGCACCTGCACAACTTGTATTTATCGTCGTGCATCCTCGATTCAATTTTCTTTGTTTGCACAACCAATTTCGCACAAAACGACCGAAAGGAAAAAAAGAAATTAAAAAAAAAAAAAAAACGAGATATCAGTTTTGTAACGTCGTAAATCAACGATCACAACCCTTCACGCGGCCATTCAAAAAGCAGCGAGCGCTGATACGAAAGTTTCTCCCTCCCCACGTCGATCAGAGGATCGTGAACGCAAGGAGAATGTAAAATCTCTGGAAGATCTACGACATAATTACACCGTGTATCGCATTTTTCTGTCACGTGATGGTCTTGCATTAAAAGCAGCGGATCTACACCGGCGATCAGACGACTTTTACTTCGCGAACACGGCAGGGTCAATTCGTAACGATCTCTCGTGTAATAGATCGCATTCACGCTTTTATCTCACTGATTTTGAGTGATCGATTTAGTTTGTGTGTGTCAAAGAAAACGTTCTGTTTAAATATCTTTTTTTTCTTCTTCTTTTTCGGATTATTTGTACATTGCTGGTGTTTCTCAAATACTTTCTCTGATTTAAAACAGCTGGTTCCATCGGAAACAACGTCTGTGATGCAACATTTGTGAAACGATTTTCTTCTTTACACATTGTATAACTTTTTTACCCGATACATAATTTATGTGAACCTTTTTATATCATTCATCACTGTTTACACGGACGGCAAAGGACATGTTATAACAATGTTGCAAGGAAGAAATATTAACCTTCCGTCATTAATTACAGCGTAAGCTTCGTTCCGTTCGAGTATAAAACNTCACTGTTTACACGGACGGCAAAGGACATGTTATAACAATGTTGCAAGAAAGAAATATTAACCTTCCGTCATTAATTACAGCGTAAGCTTCGTTCCGTTCGAGTATAAAAAAAAAAGTTTCCAACTTTTTGTCAATTTATCCCCGCGTTGAACGTTCGCTTCTCGTAACGCGATTAATTGTGCGCGGTAAATTAGAGTTCTTTTGATTTTATTAATATTTTCCGGGATAGAACGTTTCCGTTATACGCTGCTATTCTACCTGCCTACTCTGATCTTTTAATCTTCAGCTGATTATACGGTGCGAACTGTTAAACAGGATAATTGCTCGACCATTACCTCAAACGACTTCATCGTTCGGTAATGTATCTAATACTCTTAAAGTCGCTCCATAAGTACAATTACGAGAAATGGAACGCAGGAAATTTCTATTGTTACGGACAACGTTAAAAATCCGGAAGCAGGAAATCGTGGCGAATACAGCAAAAAAAAAAAAAAAAGAAAGAAAGAAAAAAGAAGAAACCAAAGCTCACGCAATTTCGTCTCGCTGGATTCGCCTGGCAACTCGCTCGAGCAAACGATAAGGTCCGACTCGCTTTCGTTGTTACCGTTTGATCGATCGGAGTCGCTACCCGATGATCCACGGCGAGGGATCGTTTACGATTTGTACTCGTCATTTCGCTTTCTACGGTTCGCAACGGCTCCGTCTAATGCACGCCTAGCCGCGATCTTCGGCGTGAAATCGGACGGAATCATTTGATTAATCAAACTTTTTACGCGACGTGATCTAAATCGAAGCGGTAACCAGTGATACTCGCGACTTGCGACATCGAGATCGATACGTTTATTACGAGGGTTTCAAAATTTTTTCGCAACCACTCGGGACGATTATTGGGTCATCTTTTAAGTAATGTTTCTCTACGTTTATTTTTAATCATTCATACGCTAACCATTATTTTGCGTCGTTTCTTTTTCTTATCTTTCGCGTTAAGCTGCGAAGCGATAGCCCGTTTGAGAGAGAAAAAAAATTAATACATCAACGAAAATATTGGAAGATGTAATTAATTGATTTATACAGGGTTGGTTGCACGGTTGAAAAACTGGTTAATTTATGATGACCGTTTTTATGTTTTATAAGGTTTATGGGATAACGGGTAACGATTTTATGGCGTACGTTTACTCAATGGTTAGACTAAAATTAACTAACTTTTTAATTATACCATATATTTGAAGTGGTTGATTGGACATCGTAATTGCTGAATTTGAACCGTGTCGAATTATCAGCTTGATGCTAGGTAATTGCAAAGTATATATTTGGAGTTATCTCTTAAGTTTTTATTTAAGTACCGATGCAATCTTAAAGTGCATCTCAATTTCACGTATGAACTTAGGCTAGGTACAGTGTTTAATGGTAAGCTAAAAGATTTAATTTTTTACCTTAATTTTACGAGTTTGGAAGAAATAAATACTTGGATTTGCAAAGATAAAAAGTAAGGTACAATAATAAGTAACGGTAATAAATAAAAATGGGATAATAAAAAAACAAAATTAATTCACGGATCGAATCTCTGAGTCAATATTGGAAATTTTTCAATTAATCGTATACAAATTTTTTGTCCAACTAAGCTATCATAATTAAAAGAAAAATTCAGCTTTCCATGAAATTCATTTGAATTAAAATATTCTTTACATCTTTTTATATAGATTACTGTTAAAAAAAGAAAAATAGTAAAAATGAACAAAATTATCATCAAGGTTCATCAACAGCGTTTAAACCAAAATTTTTCACGGTCAACATCTTCGTCAATCTCGTTCTCGATCTCGTTCGACAACCAAACATTATCAGGTCCCATAATCGTGACGTTCGAGGGTAGACGAGACACTGTGCTGCAGTTTAATCGATCTTAGGTACTAAGAGGCGAGAAGAGGTGACCTCTAATCGACGATCGTCGAAAAAATTTCCTTCAATTACATAATCAATTACAATATTCCGCCCGCTGTTCAAATTCTCACGACTTTCATAACCTTACGCAATGGAGCTTAAGCGTGGTGCTCGCGTCTCTTATGTAACGAAAATCGAATGTCCTTTTGGCATCGCACAATTCGGTCGTAAAAGGACTTTACGCCTCTCGATCTCGCGTATCTTTCGTCCTGAAGGCCTTCTCTTCACCGATTACATTTACATCGCATTTTACCGCCGTTGGAATGCATTATCCCATGCGTTCTTTCGATTCTTGGCATCGTGCTTAAAATTCTTTCGTTTCGACGTACCGACAATTTCACATTCTCTACTCTTCCATTATTTTTCGTTATTCTGTTACTAACGTTTCACGAGTCTAAAATATTTAATAGTAAAAAAAAAAAGCTGTTCAAGCGACACGAACGTATAAGTGAGGACAACAGGGTTGATCCAACCCCACCCGCCGAGTCAACCACGAAAGAGCCAGCGGAAAGCAACAAATTCCATGGTCAACCGAAAAGCGAACCTCGTACACCTCTGAACCGATTCCGACGATCGGGTGGCGACTCTCGACGTCACGTACATATTTCGGAGAGCCCGGAGACACAATCGATGTCTCGAATCGAGGGCAGCAGCCGGCGGCTCGTTTAGAGAAAGGAAAGTCAAACGTGGACGGCAGTCTACGCCTCCTCCTCCTCCTCCTCCTCTATGTTTCCCTCTTTCTCGCTCACTTTGCCCCTTTTCCTCTCTTCCATCGCCGGTTAACTGCTCTCCGGTGTTCTCTCTCACCTGGAGGTTGTTAGCTCGAAGTAAGGTAACTTAAACGTCCCCCTTCCCCTCGTCGTTTCAGATCCGCGCTTTTGGGGAGCTTTCCACCACCATGTGCCGCCTCGCGTAGTCAATAAAGAACTACACGGGTACACACGGCCTGCTAGTGACGTTACCGCATTATATGAGACACTCGGTCAGTAAGTCTCTAACCAACAATCACTCGACGCCGAGCCATCCAGTCAGTGGTCACTGACTGCACCGGACAGTTAGGAGCCAGTAGAAGTGACTGACTATTTTCACGACCGTCGTTGGGTCTGGGACAGTGGTGGCCAGTCGAATTTGTCTGGCACACGAGCATCGAGAAACGTCGTTCAGGTTTCCCTTGATCTTCGTCCGCGGGGATTCGTCGATCGAGAGTCGTAGTTTCGAAGGAAAGTGCATCGAAAGTGTTATACGCGATCCTGGGTTGTCTGTTCGGGTCAGTTTACCGAAGATTGGCCAACAACGTGGAGCACGTGGAGGCAGAATGTACATGTAAGTTACCGTTCGATACTTTGCTATGCACAGATGAACCGGTCGGTTTACTTTTCTTCGTATCTGCGAGGTGGAAATTTATTCACCCATTTGATAGATATTTTTTTGTGATCCTTGCGTTACGGAAAAGATTAGCAGGAAGTTTGAGAATCTCGTTGTATCGCGAGGGTACGGTGGAACAGAATTTTGAAAAATTAATGTTACTTGTTACGAATGCAAGCAACGTGTGATCGTATTCGTGTAAATCGATGTAAAGACGTGTGAATCGTTACAGATGTTAAGAATGGTCGGCCACTGCATTTGGTAGTTTCTTAAAATGGTGATTGTAAAGGTCTTAGATGAATCATGGGTGGAAGAGACAGGGTGTCCCTGGTAGCAACGAGTGCTTAATTTGTTCGCTTTTAACGGGACATATGTGATGTAAGAAGAATTTTTGGACCAATGGTATGAATTGTATATCTGGTATCGGTACGGTGCTACGGTAATGGACAGTCAACAGACATTTACCTAATAATTAAATTTAATAGTGCAGCGATGAGCGAATAAAAAAGAAAAAAAAGAAAATATAGGAGTATATGAACCGTTTAAAAAATTATTTTAAATTTGGGACAAACGTGTTTAATATAAACTACTAATTGGGTGAACCGCGTGTATCCCATGGATAGAATTTGAAGTTAAAAAACAGCAAAAAATGTATTTTCTAATAAATGAATTATTTTTGTATTTCCGAGGGCAATTAATCGAAACAGGAAACTCAAAGCTAAAAACGTTTAATTTATTGTGAAAGAGCTAAGAGGGTGATAATTATAGGCAATTATTATAACCAAGAGTTCACGGTTCTTTAAGCAAACCCTGTCTCGATAGACTGTTTATGGTCTACAATCACCATTCGAGGAAACCAAACGATAAACGGCGCTCTCGTACATCCGCGTTTACGGCGATGCGTTTCACAATGCGCGAATAAAGAAATCCAACGTCGGCGCAGCAATTACGGTTCACTAAATAAACATCCCTCTGAGGTAATCCATTATTCCAGCTAACGAGCCAACTATATTAAAAAGAATCCTTTCGCGCAACCAGAGAAAGTACGGTAAAACCTTCGCGATGACATAACAGTCCTTCGTTCGGTTCCGTTCGTTTCGATCGTAAAGAACTCGGGTGCGATCGCAGGGTTCGATTTTACGATCTATATTTAAGGGAAACGTCGATACCACCCTGACGCGATCCGATCGAGCGGAGAGCGCATCGGGAACGCGCGAAATTGGATTCAATCAGTCTTCACGTCGAGCAACGAGGAAAGTGAAAGGAGAATCCGCGGTAGACGCAGCGAGAAAGTAATCCACGATCTTTTATTCCGATCAACCTTTTATCTTAATCCAGTTGCGTACGCATAACTCGATCCGAGGAAGTTAACGATTCTTTCTACCGGGTTTGTATTCGGTTTACAAATAGAATTAAATTTATAGCGCGTTGATTCGTATCTACAATCCTTGTTCGTAAGTCATGGATCATTTGTAAGCTTCGAAGAGAACTTTCGGTACCATTTTAGCTATTCAAAGTCTGAATTACTGATCGGAAGAGAAACTTTAATTTGTTTTCCGCTGAACTTTCTCTGATAAGGACTCTGATAATTTAGTTTCATTTTTTGTATGAATTATATATTATCTGAAGATTACAAAATTGTAGTTGAGAGGAAGAAAGGATCCTTCGAAGCTCTTTTATTAAATCAAAAATGTACCAAAGGATTGAAAAGAATATCTCTCCGAATCTCCAATCAAAATAATTTGCAAACAGAATCGAATCGCATGAACGTAACCATTTTCAGTTTTATTTTTTGTACGAATTTTCTATCGTCTAAAGGTTACAAAATTGTAGTTGAGAGGAATAAAGGATCCTTCGAAGCTCTTTTTTTAAATTAAAAATGTACCAAAAGATTGAAAAGAGTATCTCTCCGAATCTCCAATCAAAATAATTTGCAAACAGAATCGAATCGCATGAACGTAACCATTTTTAGTTTAATTTTTTGTACGAATTTTCTATCGTCTAAAGGTTACAAAATTGTAGTTGAGAGGAAGAAAGGATCCTTCGAAGCTCTCTTTTTAAATTAAAAATGTACCAAAAGATTGAAAAGAGTATCTCTCCGAATCTCCAATCAAAATAATTTGCAAACAGAATCGAATCGCATGAACGTAACCAATCAAACACTCCCGTAAACCAAATAATAATTCCAATTATCCCAACTACACACAGGAAGCAAGTAAAATGTCCAGAATCACATACTTAACCGCTGTTGAAGTATTTATGAAACGTCCTTTGATAAATAAATCTCCTGATATAATTTGTTCATCGAGAACGTAACTCTTGTTACGCTTACAGTCGGTCTAGTTCGAATGACTGCGGTTTGGTATTTTTTTTCAAGAGCCACTTCTTCCATGCTTTTCAGCTTTCGCTGGTTTCCGGTACGTCGTACGATTTCTTGCGTTTCTCGGTCCGATTTCTCGTCGTTACGCGGTTAGAATACCGGGCCAATTCAAATAATTCGTCGTGATAACACGTTCACGTTTCCACGTACGAAAAAAAAGGAAAAAAAAAGAAAGAAAGAAAGAAGGAGAAGGAAGAAATGATGGAAGTGCATCGAATGGACAATCACGATCGGTAAAAAATTGTTCTAGCATCGCGATGATCTCTATCAGAGCGAGGACTGTCTGTTATTGGTCTGTGGTCGTGTTACCACCGATGTAACTGCGAACTATTACTTTATACTTTATTTAATGTTGCGCTCGAGGAATTCGTTTCGGAGCGTTACGCCTTCGATTTCACAACACTTTCGTTACGTACCGTTATTTATAGATATTAGACAACTGCGATCTCCCGATCACGCTGCAATCGCTGATCCCTCATTGACAAGGCATATTAGTTATTTCGTAATGATGGCTGATTGCTCCGTATAAGTGAGTGAAGAAATAGAAACGTCGAAAGTTGGGTGTTCGAAAGAATTTATCCTTGGAAGAACGGTCTTTGAAATTAGAATTTATTTCTATTATAGTGGCTGTTTTATGATAACCGGTTTAATTGAGAATAGAGCAATTCTCTATCCAATGAAAAAAAAAAAAAATAAATAAAATATGATGAAATTTTCAATGGAAGGCTTCTTTTTTGAGGAAATTAAATCTGAAAATTCTTTGGATGCGTGAACACATATTTTTTTTTTTATAAAAAAGCATACTTTAACCGTTGATAGCTCCGATACTAATATTGGAAAAATAATAGTTTGCTTCCAACTATTTTTATTATTTCTCTATGAATGTGTAATATTAAGAAAGATTCTCGTTTAAAAAAATTTTCAAATTTAATTTTCTCAAAAGCAAGGTCTATTAAAAATTTTATTCCACACCTTTCATGCTTTTCTTTCATATAGAATTACTTTATCATTGATTGCACGACTGTATACACATTTTAGATGAACTCGGTTGCTCTTGATCCAAATTCAATTCTATTAAATTCATCGAACCGAATGCTTTTCGGCAACATCTTCCATCTTTACTTTACTACGGAAGAATCTTCGCCATCTTACTCTTCCACTGTTTCAAGAAGCGTATCATAAAAAAAAAGTAACAAGACACAAGCCACAAATTCATGAGATTCTAGACTAATCTATCCCTACTGCACTCGCGAGATTTATGGTGTTTCGATACGTTTGACGAGGGATTCCTTGAATCGTATCGACTTCTATCCAGCTCGAGTCATTGACTGAAGGCAATTGGTTAATAGGCCTTATGAAATCGAACGCGTTGCGACCGGTTTGCATCGGTGCGTTTCGTCCGTGAGCGGAGTGCAGAGCACGCAAGGTAACGAGAAGGAAAAGAAACACCAGTTATTTCGAACGTTAATCTTATGAGATCGGTATGTGGGGCGTTACGAATTCGGAAAGAGAATAAAATAAAACAATTGTAAATTGAAAATCGTTCCCTTACAAAACTCTATTTTTGGATGGATTTTTGGAACTAATAAGGAATAACATACAGTTGGTCACTAAAGTTCATCTTAGTTATTAATGTTACTTCTACGAAATATAATTTCGTTTTCCTATATATTCCTATATATCTTATACATAATCTTATATATAAATTTGTTTTCCTATGATTTATTTGAGAATTCTGATTTAAGAAATTATTATTCTCTTTAAATTATTATCTGAGAATTTATTGAAGAATTCAAAGTAGATATTTGTAAAAAATATAAGATGCAGTGGAAACAAGTCTTTGTTGATATTCGTTATAGAAAAAAGGAGAAAATTGTTAGAAGTGTGCTAATGTAAATTTGTAAAGTTTACATGAAAAATTTCTAACCAGTCATTGTGATTATTTTGGTAGTTGTAGTGTTAAAGAAGTATTATTATACAGAATACACTTCGATATCAAGTGCAAAAAAAAAAAATTGTAATTGAAGAAAATATAAAGTTCAACTTAAAACTTAAGCTTTGAAAAAAATTACACGCGTCGCCGTAGTGGCGGTGGTTAAATGAAAATTATTAAAATGGAATTTATGAAATAATATTAATACATTACTATTTACAATAAAAAAAAAAGAATATTCGAATACTAAGGTTTTCGGATACACGAAGCTCTGTTGCATTACGAAAAATAATCGAATTTGAACGACTCGTCGAGCAAAGAAAAATCTGTTTAGAAATCAGAAGACTTCGCAAGAAAAATTTGAAATTGTGCATAACCTCTGTGTCGAAACCTAATTTAAAAATTCTCAAGTACAACGTTGCAAGAGAAATTGAACGCGTTTCGAAAATCCTCCTTTGAGGTGCCGAAGTTGATTGCCACGTCGGACATGCAATTCAGTTCCAAAAGCATATTGTTTATCTCGCATATCTTTCACGTAATTCCTTGTTATGGCACAGAGAACGAGATTACCAAAGTGCATATTTCGCGATATGCAGCTTAGTTTCTTCACGCTGCATTCATGCATCGTCGGAAAGGAGCGAGCATGCGCTCGTTACGATAAAATCGTAATCAAAGTGGGCTCGATCTCAATAATATCTACATCCGTACAAAAAGAAAAAAAAAAAAATAATAATGGTTAATCCAGGAATTCTGGAGCATCTTTCGGTCTCTCGAAAGTCAATGCACAATGTCTTTCTTTAGGAAAAAAATGTGTATTTTAATAGTATTTTAACCCGTTAACTGGGAAAGATTTATTAATCACAATCATATAAACGAAATAAAATTTAAAAAAATGTAGATACACGAGTATGTAACATCTAAGTCACCTAACGCTCGAAAGAATTAAAGATTGTGTGTCAAATATATTTTTTTTTATTCCTAATTTTATCCTAAGATGATAAATAAGTATCTTGGAAAGGATGCAAAGGAACGATGACTGTACTCTAAGTTCGTTTTATAATTTCTAATATTACCCGATTATATTTTACCTTCAACTATGAATTTCCAAGACTGATCGAGTTGCATTTATAGACCAACCGTAAGGAGCACGATATGTTAATTTCAATTTACTTTCACGCGCAAAAAGAACACTATCTTGCGGTGTATCCCATTGCTACCATAAACGGACAAATTAAGCTCGCAACGATGTTTCGCTAACGAAACAAACTGAAATTTCATCCATCCTTATTACCTAACCCGTTCGACAAGCTAACCAACACCCGTACGAACATTTTAATCCGCCTAGATAATTGTCGGGATTTTTAAAATAAAAGGTGAACGGCCTGAGACCAGCTCTCAACACCAGTGTACCCGCAACACGAGCGTATGCATAATTTTCCACCGACTTACGAGAAAATATCGTTCTATTACAGTTTATGCATCCGGCTGTGATAATAAATCGACACTCGGTCGCTTCTAACTCGTTGTCCAAGGTGGACACATTCTCCCGGAACGTGGACGAAACAAGCGATACTGGAATAGAATGAAAAAGTGACTATTTGCATTCGCTTTGCAATGCAAATAAATATATAATTGCTTTTCGCGCTAAGGTTAATCACTCCGCGATTATTTTTATCATCTCTATAATGGATCCTTGAAGATATTTTATATAGACTTTAGGATTTATTATTGGGATTTGAAGGTTCTTCTAGATGTTAAGGAAATTGTCACGTGTATGTGAAAATGTTGGAATATTTATTAAAATGGTAAAACAGCGTTTGCTGTGGAAACTGTTTTATTCTTAATAAAACCGTAGGTGGAAAAATACACGTATCCTAGGAAATAGATTTTGCTTAGTAAAAAAGAGAAATATAAAAATACTATTGCAATTGGAAAACTATAACGTGGGTCTTACGCGTTGCGGGGGTATGCACATATTCTCGGTGAATCACATCGGAAAAAATAATTTTAGTTTTAACCGTTTGAGTGTCACAGGTCTTTGTTGTTTTCCAATCGAAAATTATCAAGCGGCGCGATAGCCCTTCTCTTATTCCGCGTCCAAAAATTCCAAGGAGCGCGATTGCATATATTTAATTATTGTTTTTATAGTCTATTCTATATTACTTAGTTCGTTATATTATTATAGTAACGGTTGCTTATAATAAAATTTTATCTTAATTTACCTAAGACTGAACCGTAAAATCACGCATCGACAGAAACCGAGCGCGCTGCGATTGTCAGCTTCGCAGTCTAGACACATAACAGAAGAAGCGCAGTATC
>SMSQ01002705.1:0-10532 GCA_019453375.1 Ctenoplectra terminalis | reverse complement strand
ATCTCTCTCTCTCTCTCACACACCAAGACATTCTCTACCCACATTCTTTAACACTAGAACTACCGACGATTAAACTACACTTATTTCTCTCGAGGAAATCAAAGTGGAAGTTATATAAAATAATATGGAATGCAATTCGGACAAAAGTTTATCCATATTCTTAATACAAAATCGCGGAAAATCTGCCCAAAGACAGTAGTTAATTTATAAAGATTCCGTAAAAAAATACGGATCATTTTGACCACTTTGGTAGTTCTATCGTTAACGACTAAACACTGCATATATAAAAAATTAATAAACGCAGAGTCGTACCGATCTAATTCTACGAGAAACTTTCTCCCACAAAATTTCTATCTCCATAAATGGTCCTAATTAAACAAGCAAATACTGTATCTAACTGTCCATCGCTGCAACAATCCTCGCTAAGATAACGATCGTCATTTGTAACACCAAGGTTCACCCGACTTAACCCTACCCAAATTACTAACTACTCCGACAACCGCAGAGCCTCGAAACAAATACAATTTATCACACTAAAATCCATAGATCTTCCCAATCTAGAATCTAAATGCAACAGCACCCCGTCCCATTTTTAAAAATCTGATAGCAATTGGTAAAAAAAAAAAATTGGTACTAAGTGCATCGTTCTCCGTCAAACGGTTAATAAAAAAGAAAGATCAGTCCCAGAATGGCGACAACGGCGCGAAACAAAGTGATTCCTGGCAATTACAACTT
Organism: Ctenoplectra terminalis; assembly: GCA_019453375.1. NCBI lineage: Eukaryota > Metazoa > Arthropoda > Insecta > Hymenoptera > Apidae > Ctenoplectra > Ctenoplectra terminalis. The sequence continues at coordinate 9,797 of SMSQ01002705.1, read as the reverse complement.
GTGTTACAAGCGATCTTGCTCGGTCGAATATTCCGGCATGATCTGCTCGCGATACAAGCCTGATGGCGAGGGAAGATAATCGTCGCTATTACAATGTTGCAGATCCGTGATAGGGCGGACACGATCCGCGATAATCGGGCTCCTGCTGCTACTGGCGACCTGGCGAAACAACGATAGCTGCAACGGGCTGCAATATCAGCCGGTCGAGGTTTATGCAAACGGCGATGACTGCGCGCTGATCCTCAACGGGCACGGAAGGACTAACGCCTTCGATTATACCTACAATTTGCTACGTGGCTCCTTGTAAGTGATCTTAGCATGAAAATAAATCTATGTTCGTGGAACACGAGGATGTGTACTCGATACAGCTCGAGAACAGAGCGGTGAACGAAAGCGAGTCGCCTTGGGCGAGGATTCTTTCGCAGCTGATTTATTAAAGCACTCCTCTCGCCACGTATCTATATTAGTCCGTTACGACATGATCCGCCAAGGAGTTCAACGATTATTTATTTTTAATCAACAGGCTGACCCTCGTCGTTGGAGAGATTAGGATGTTTTATTGAGAATTAGATTGGGTGTGATATAATTTGAGGAAATTGGTATTTCTTTTTTTTAACCCTTTGAGTATGGAAGGCGTATATATTCGCTCTCGAAGATCCATTAAGATGTACGAAAGGCGTATATATGCGGTCATTAAATTCTTTTTAGCTGTAACGTATACTGTGGTTGTAAAGTAATTTAGCTAAACTATTTATATTTACTTTGTAGGGGAATATTATATTTCGTACATGTTTCGTAAAATTAAAATACTAAGCACCAAATTTTTGTCAATGAGTATAACGTTTTATGATAGGCACAACGATTGATGTGACGCAGTCAAAGGGTTAAGGAAGGTATTAGGATGATCGAAGTTGGTTTGAAGAATCTTTTGAGATTAACTCTTTCGTTTCAAGTATGACTCTGAGGGAGGCACTTTGTGATTTTCCAATGGTATATTATTTTACATAATTTTTTACTTTCTTTGATTTAATAAACAGTTTAATTTTTATATCGTATAATAGTGTTAAAAAAAATGCCTATGTTCCTTCATTTTGTTGATTTGTCAATGGTATATAATTTCATATTATCTTTTACTTTCTTTAATTTAATAAACAGCTAAATCTTTATACCATATAATAGTGTTAAAAAATCTGCCTATGTTCCTCCGGTTTACGATAATAGAGAAAATTGAAATTTATACTGGCTTGAAATGAAACTAAAAAAATTAGTAATTTATAACCAGAAGAATGGTGCTCGTTCCAGATTAACATTTGCAGTATCAATATAAAATTAATAGAAAAGCTAGTAAAAGCTTCGATATTGAAATACCTACGTAAATAATTCCAAACTTAGGACAATTAATATACAATTAAAAAAATGCGTAGATTTAAATATAATAATATCAGATTTGTATCAGTTCGAATTGAATTCACATTGAATCGAAAGGAGCTTCGATCAAGGGAGCAAGCTCCAAGCCCGAGGCGTACCTTACGATCCTGTAATATCGCAATTATCGCGCGTTCCCTCGCCGATTGTAATCATAATTATAACTTAGTACCGAATCCTCCAATCTGTCGATACAAAGTTAATGATCGCCGCCGGTGAACTCCTTGTTTCGAGATATTTTCCCTGTAACCGATCTTTCACCCCGATCTCCGTTGTGTTCCACTTAAAAGGCACGTGCAACGTGTAATTATATCTATTGAACGCTTCACGTGGCTCCGGGTTAACCGAATCAAGACGCGATCTTGTGAAACCATTGCAAGACCTCCACCGACATTTTCGAGGTCTAGAGAAAGCAGGAAGTCCGAACAGAAACGGTAACTGGACTTTCACTATCTCTCTAACCTTTGTTCCTTCAGGACTATACCTTACCATCGCGATACGGATCATTAGACTGCGGGTTTTCATGCAAATTCGTGTTTTTATGAGGGTAATTTAAAAAATGGTGGCTAGGTAGGAAATTGTTTTATTCGCTAAATATTATAATTATTATACTTTGGATTTATTCCTATATTTTTTTTTATTATATGTGCTTTGTGTATTTTTGTACCTTTAAGTTTTCTATAAATACATAAAAATTATCTAACAAATTAGCAGACTGTGGATTTTTATGTAAATTTATATTTTTACGAGGGTAGTTTAAAAATTTGCTGGATAAGAAATTGTTTTATTCGCTAAATATTATAATTATTATACCTTGGATTTATTCGTATATATTTGCTTATTATATGTGCTTTGTGTTTTTTTGGAGCTTTAAATTTTCTATAAATACATAAAAATTATCTAGTAAATCAGCAGACTGTGGATTTTTATGCAAATATATATTTTCACAAGGGTAGTTTAAAAATTTGCTGGATAAGAAATTGTTTTATTCGTTAAATATTGTAATGAATTTATTTTTGAGTTCATTTATATATTTCTATTTATTATCTGCATTTTCTCTATTTTTGGAGCTTCAAGTTTCTCACGAACGCATAAAAATCCAGGGAATAATTATTATTGTACTGATCGGATTAAACTACGAAGATCGAAAAGCTGAAGCCAGGAACGAGGTTTCCAGATACGATTTCTGAAATTTATACGGAACATTGATCGAGCGATGATAATTTATCATAACGGAATAAAAGTTCAGGCTTCTAATGTCGGGTCGTGAGAACGTGTAACGAGAGCGCACCGTTACACGCCATGGAAAACCTGATCTTTTGTTTATCAACGCAGATAAAACAATGGAGGACTGTTGTAATTCCTAGTTACAGAACCTTGAAAAGAAATATGGAACTACCACGTTGCTTGGCATTTTAAGAAACTAAGAACGATGGAGGCAATTGAAGAGGAGAACAGGGAATGCCTATGAAAATTGCAAAGAGACAACTTCTTGTGTTAATCATGGTAATTAAACGGGCTCGTCCGTGTCTTAACAGAAGTGCAACGACTACTGGTTGATGAATTATTAATGGGAAATCGATAACAAAAAGACAGGTCTTGCTGATCAGCCTCGGAGCTACTGTTTCAAATTATAATACAAAAGGTGCTCACCGTGTCTTAAGAAGTGGGTTTGTAAGACAATTCCCGACAATCAATTGAAACTTCATTGTGTTATTTTTACTAGATATTTTTTAGTACTTATACATGCAAATTTAGATATATTGCTCAGTTAATACCAGAGTTACCGATGATTAAAGTATACTTACTTGAAGCGAAGAGATAAAATCGAAGATGTACGAAGAAATATTTCATGCAAAGGAAATGTGTCTGTATCTATACTTTTCATAGAAAATTATGGAAAATCTCTTAAAATTCACCGTGATAAATTTATGAATTTTCTGCGAGAAATTAAGGATTGAACATTTTGACTATTTGGTAGTTCTAGTGTTTAGTGTACTTTATGACTCGATGGCAAATTATAATTTATTAACCCTTTGCGATCTTAGTTACACTCAATATTTTATCTCAGCTGGGTCGTATTTAAAAAAATATTTTCAGCAGCTTACCGAATTTGTTTTAATTATCACATTTTTGTAATCGGTAACATATCTGTATTATTGTCATATAATATTTTATTATTATCATATCATATAATAATATTAATATCGATAAATTCCTATAAAATTTAATTTCAATATTACAGAATATGTTTCGTACGTTAAAACTGAAACAAATGTAGCAAATCTGTGTTATTATCATTGTATAATAATATTAATATTGATAAATTCCTATAAAATTTAATTTCAATATTACAGAATATCATTCGTACGTTAAAACTGAAACAAATGTAACAAACCGGAATGTCGAGTCCAATTCGACATGGGAGTGCAAAGTGTTAATAATTACGTCGATTTGAGTTATAAGTATTAATAATTACGTCGATTTGAGTTATAAGTATTAATAATTACGACGATTACGATTACACTTAATACGAGTTTAAAGTAAAAAAAACAGTTCAAAACTCGATTTTAAAACCTTATAAAATTTCAACTCTCAGAACTCTAAGCTTCAAGCGTTGAAATTTCGTTTAATTTTATTTTATTTTATTTAATTCTATTTCCTTCTATATAATTAAAAATAGTGAAAAGTAACGATTGAAGTTTCTATTATAATTCAAAGAATCTTTTAAGATTAATCCCTCTCGTTTCTATTTCTACTCGAAGATTCAACTCCACATCGCGTTCTAACAAGCGAATACACAAATCGTTGGCGAACTTCTGCTACTTCGCGAACACCTTGCCCAACACGCCGAATCGATTTATTAATCCCATATCTGGACGAAGATTCACGTGGTGTTTCTCCGCGACAGAGCATGATTCTGTCAGTTCTAACGAGGCATAATACGATTGCACGGTTTCCTCGCAATTACGAGATTCGAGCTGCCTACGCGTGCCTCTGCGGCTTATAAGTGTTATTGCACTATTATAATAATATTAATATTATTAAATAATTATATTATTATTAATATTGTTAATATTAATGATATTGTACTGTATTATAATTATTATACTGTACTATACTATAATATTGTATTGCATTATATTAATATTGATAATATTATATTATATTAATATTATATTAATATCAATGATATTATAATAATATTAATAGTGCCTTAATATTATACTAATCTCTTTTGTTTACTGCATTAAATGTTTGCTGTTACACTGCGAGTGACCATAATCACGTATCAAAATCTCCAATATTCTATTATTTTTAATACTCACTGGTTTAAACCTAACATAGCGAGTAATATTATACAATTACAGATAAAATTTTGTCAGAATAAATAACGTACTATTAACAAAGCTATTTCAAATAATTCCAGCTAGATTCCCTCGTCGTGGATCGTTATTTTAAAATCAAAATTATTCCAACAAAAATATATAATCTTCAACTCGCTAAAATTGTATTTTATCTTCATTAACCCTCCATAGCGTCAGCAAATATAAAAAATATAGATACTCATGTATGAACATGAACAATCTTCATAGCAATTATTGACTAAAAAATTTTCAAATCGAACTAAGAAACTGTGATCAATTCTAATTTTTTTTTTTTTATATGCAAATTCTGACTATAGAAAAGTAATTCTTTCAACCCTTTGCACTCCGAGTCGCGATCGATATTTTACCTCCAACCGGTTCGTTTTTAATAAGCTACTTCCAAAATCTCTATCGAACTTCCCTTAATTTATCATACTATTATATTCACCAACATATGTACATCGATAAAAATCGATGAAATTTATTTTCAATCGATAAGAATATGTTTTATATGATGAAACTGAAAGCAACGGAGCAAGATGGAACGTCGAGTCCGTCTCGACACACGAGTGCAAAGGGTTAAAACCAGTAATTTGTTCCCACTATATCCCCGCCGTGAAGAGAAATTCTGCGCTATCTATGATCGGCAATTTCGTACCAACCAATCTAATACAATATGTTTACAATTACACGGTGCATATGTAACGACACGATACCGCATCGTGTCTGGTCGCTGGATTTCATACGTTTGTTTAGTAAAGAAAGAAGTCGTCCGAGGACAAGATATAATGGTTCACGGCTGAGAATGCAACAAGAGGAAACACGCGACGTATCTGTGCGTTACACTTGCGCTTACTAACCTCGGTGAAAGCCACATCGACGCGAGTTCGCCCGGTTTTAATATTTTCGCAAGATATCGCAGCCGCGGAGCAACGAACCGGCCTAAAAGAATTTTCCTATGGAATTTCCACGTTCACGGTACACTGGCCACGATTATTCCAAATGGCGCCGTTAATCAATTTTTTTTTCTTTTTTTTTTTTTTTTGAAATCGATATTCAGTTTGAAATGAATGCAAAAATCGGTTACAGTATTATGAACCGGCGTTTAGTTTGCATTCGTTTTTTTTTTTTAATATATGCATATTGCGGAATAAAAATTTAATTTCTCGTGTGTTCCTTGGATAAATATCTGCTCGGTTTGTGTTTCTAGATATCGTTAGATATATGTTAACGCTTAGACAATCGAGCTCGACACGAACAACTGTACGGCAAATGGAACTCGATACCATTAAATAAGAAAAAATAAGAAAGAAAATGATAGACTCAGCGTTGCTGAAGAAAAGATGAAATATCTTACAAGTAACGCATTGGCAGCCGGCGACCTAAGAGACATTTAAAGCCTGAGCGCCGTCAACGTATCGGCCATTTAAATCCCAAACATTTAAATCCCTTATTCGCTTGTTTTTGATCACTGAATAGCCAAAAAAAAATATTTACAAGGTTATATATTTTCATAAAATAGAACATTTTATTTGCATATTCGTCATATACAATTTAACGGTAATTAAAATTAGAAACAAAATTGAAATTTTAATTTATAATTATAGAAAAAAATACAGTTTCGCGCTCAAGCGACAGACTCGGAAACCCGCGTTTTCGCGGGGCCGGCTGTCAATGTGTTAAGTCACGCAGCGATTTATTTCAAAAAAGGAAGATCTCTCCGTTCGGTTATTTAGCGACTTATTTGAAAACGGAGAGATCTCTCCATTCGGTTGGCGAAGTGTTAACCCTTTGCACTCGAACGTCTCCTCTCAGGGGACATCAGAGTTTATTAACGATATTAATGATTGCAGAAGATGAACTTACGTCGGCATAACTTTTTTAGAAAACGCATGTTCCCTTGAAGTTCTCTATTTCAAATGGCAAGAGACAGCAAATCAAAACGTATGGTATATACCGAAATATGGAATGATTTCTGTTTGCACGCTTTGCTATAAAAATGTGCAAAGAGTTAATATTTTATGATATCTAGAAACACAAACCGAGTAAATATTTATCCAAGGAACGCACGAGGGTTGAAATTAGATTTTTATTACGTAATATACAGATGTTAAAGAAAAATTAATGCAAAGTAACTAATATAGTTAACAGTAGAACTAGCGACGATCAAAGTATACTTATTTCTACCGAAGGAATCAAAGTGGAAAGTATGTAAAATAGTATGTAATGCGATTCAGACAAAAGTTTATCTATATTTTGTAATAGAAAATCGCGGAAAATCTGGCCAAAGGCAACGTAGTTAATTTATAAAGATTCTGCAAAAAATTACTTGTTAATACGGTAAATAAAAAATTAAGATCATTCGTGCAACTATTTTTGAGGGACGTAGGAGGGTTGAATTTTCCGAAATTAATCGGTCAGTTTCGATAAAATTGATCGGTTCGCCTTCAACGTGGCTTTAAATGTCTCTGGCGAAAAGACCAACGGGTTCGAGTCGCATTCATGGAATACAAGTTGAAAAGTTACACCACATTACGGAATATTCATTGTCGACGTAACGAAACCAGGAACACGATCTCTGTATTAGTTGCACAAGCTATAGATTTCCTATTTCATTCAGTATCAGCTGACAGCGTATCGTTATACAAGGCTGAATTGTAACGGTAGTATCGATAACTATAACGATATTTTTCACGTACTCTTGTGCCAGATAAAAAGCATTCGAACCAGCACCGATCTTCTGACGCTCCGAATAGAAACACCGTCACGCGTTCGTTTCAAAAGAAAGATTCTAGTTTTGAGAAAAATGTACGATTTCTATCTTCAAAGTAAAAATAAAACTAGAAGACTCGCGTGTTAACAATAGCCTCTTCGTACCTTTCTCAAAATTGGGAAATTTTTTAACGAAAAGGAAACACAGTCACGCGCGCGTTTCGAAAGGAAGCTCCTAATTTTTAGCAAAATGTAAGATTTCTATCTTCAACGTAAAAGTAAAACTAGAAGACTCGCGTGTTAACAACAGTCTCTTCGTACCTTTCTTAAAATTAGAAAATTTCTTAACGAAAAGGAAACATCGTCACACGCTCGTTTCGAAAGGAAGCTCCTAATTTTTAGCAAAATGTAAGATTTCTATCTTCAACGTAAAAGTAAAACTAGAAGACTCGCGTATTAATAATAAACCTCTTTGTATCTTTCTCAAAATTAGGAAATTTTTTGACGAAAAGGAAATACCGTCACGCGTTCGTTTCGAAAGAAAGATTCTAGTTTTGAGAAAAATGTACGATTTCTATCTTCAAAGTAAAAGTAAAACTTGAAGACTCGCGTGTTAACAGTAGCCTCTTCGTACCTTTCTCAAAGTTGGGAAATTTTTTAACGAAAAGGAAACACAGTCACGCGCTCGTTTCGAAAGGAATCTCCTAATTTTTAGCAAAATGTAGGATTCCTATCTTCAACGTAAAAGTAAAACTAGAAAACTCGCGTGTTAACAATGAATCTCTTTGTATCTTTCTCAAAATTAGGAAATTTTTTAACCACAAGGAAACACCGTCACGCGCTCGTTTCGAAACGAAGCTCCTAATTGTTAGCAAAATGTAAGATTTCTATCTTCAATGTAAAAGTAAAACTAGAAGACTCGCGTGTTAACAACAGCCTCTTCGTACCTTTCTTAAAATTAGAAAATTTCTTAACGAAAAGGAAACATCGTCACACGCTCGTTTCGAAAGGAAGCTCCTAGTTCTGAGAAAAATGTAAAAAAAATTTACGATTTCTATCTTCAATTTTGAAAGGAAACTCCTAGTTTTGAGAAAAATGTACGATTTCTATCTTCAAAGTAAAAGTAAAACTAGAAGACTCGCGTGTTAACAATAGCCTCTTCGTACCTTTTTCAATATTACAAAATTTCTTAACGAAAAAGAAACAGGATTGACTCAAAAATGACTCGAGGGTTGCAGCAAGGTTAAACAGTAACTATGACTTCGTACAACTTCGCACGACTTCGCACGCCACTTATTACACTCGTTTCCGCCGTTTCAAAACGATTTTACAACGCGGAACAACGACGTACCGGTCCTCGTCGTGTCAATGTCAACGATGAACTGACTAATATGCCTGAATATTCGGCGTTTCTTGCGTGATCGAGGTCGAGCGTCTTCTGTTTACGTTGAAGGTTTTTGTAGATAGTTAGCAGAAATACGGGAGCGAAACTTTTCCAGGACACGTCTTGTCAAGAAAAACATTCGAAACAAAATACTTGTGAGGTTTGAAAATGTTTAAAGCTCTTACTGAGCCATAATTGCTGAGCTATAATTAATTTAAAATACCTATACGCGGTAACTAGAAACGTTATTATGCTCCGAGTTAAGTGTTTATCTATTCATTGCGTGTATGATGCAAATATATTATAAATAACGTGTTTATAGAAGCTTTCAGAATTTCGTAACAATATTCAATCAATTGTTTTTTAATATTAAAACCATCGGCGATTAGAATTAATTTATTTACACTCGGGATATAAAAAAAAGGAAATATACCAATGAAAAAAATACACGATGCAAGGAAGATGTATTTTTAATAGAAAATCAGGGAAATTGTTAAAAATATATCGCAGTGAATTGATAAAAATTCGATAAAAAATTACGGATTGGTAATTTTGAGAATTTTGATAGTTTCAATGCTAATAAAACGTGATTCTACGTGGAATAATGCCTTAATATCGATTGCGAGGAAATTTCGTGTCATTTATGTAACGCGAACGCGGTTAGAATGTTTCTGTTAAATCACAACTAAAAGTAGGAACTTTCTACCTACTTTAAAACTGCTCTCGGCCAATTTCGTTAAACTATATGAAACGCAGTCCATGTAAGCCATCGAAGGGGAGAAACACGTTTTAAAAGTGACTTTTCCTTTTACGAATTAAGCGTAACCAAATCAGTGGAATATCTAGAGATTGTCTTTAATGCGATTATTTATTCTGCGTATCGCTGTAATCGCGATAAAAAATATATT
>SMSQ01002704.1:0-12122 GCA_019453375.1 Ctenoplectra terminalis | reverse complement strand
TTTTTTTTTTCTTAAAAATCTTTCTTTCGACTGAATTCTTACTTTGATCCGATTCGCCACGGTCTATCTTATTCATACGTAAGTACAAAAATTTGGTATCGTAAAAATAGAATGTAAAGCTCAATTTGAAGTCGGCTTATTGAAGAGTATGAATACGTTTAAATACTTTTTGAAATTTTTCTGTTCAAATCGATGCGATTAGTTTTTAGTAATTAATAGAGATAACAGACAATATGATACAATATGTGAATAATTTTTTAATTATTCTATTAAAGTTTTCTGATAAAGAAAAAGAAGCAAATTCTCATACAGAATCGTTACAGTAATACCATCGCAACAGAATTTATAAGAATTTTAAAATAGGAAAATTTTTCATTAGAATAATAAGACAGAATTCTTAAAGGAATTACTAAAAATTTATTGGAGTGATGTTTGAAAAAAACTTTTAGGAGAATGAATCCTATTTCTTAAGCATCGGCGGAAAGCATAAAAAAAGCGATTTTGTATTGTACGACACGATAACCGTATATTGAAGAAAAATTGTGCGATCTCCAATGCTGCAGCACACGTCGTAAAGCTTTTATCTATGTATTCCTATAATGTAATGAGTACTCGATATACATACATACAACGTATACGAGACATGTTATTAGCTATTCAGGAAAACGCGAAGGTATCATTGAATATCGAGCTCTGAGAACAGCAAACTGAAAAGCTATTCTTCCTTTTTTTCCTATTCGCTGGATTACCAGATATACTATCTATCTTCATTTTCTCAAAGATGCACAAAAGATTATTTCTTCTCCCCGATAAAATTCGCTCCGGAATATGTACATCGTTACGTATAAATGCAATTCTAGAATTCTTCTTTATGAAAATTTCTTTTAATTTTTCGTTATTACCCCAAGTCTTTTCTACAGCTTATTATTATTATTATTATTATTATTATTATTTCTACAGCTTATTATTATTATTATTATTATTTCTACAGCTTATTATTATTATTATTATTATTTCTACAGCTTATTATTATTATTATTTCTGCAGCTTATTATTATTATTATTATTTCTGCAGCTGATTATTATTATTATTTCTGCAGCTGATTATTATTATTATTTCTACAGCTTATTATTATTATTATTTCTGCAGCTTATTATTATTATTATTTCTTCTGCTGATTATTATTATTATTTCTGCAGCTGATTATTATTATTATTTCTTCAGCTTATTATTATTGTTATTTCTGCAGCTTGTTATTATTATTATTTCTACAGCTTCACTTATTATCTTAAGCGAATAGTTCGGGTTACAAATAAATTTTATTTGCGAGATTGCTATTTCAGTCTTGTAAACTGTTAATTAATACCGAAACGATACAGTAGAACGTCGATTATCCGAAATAATTGGGAGAAAAATTTATCTGGTTAAATAATTTTTCAAATAATCGGTTAACCCTTTGCGCTTATATGTCGAGCTGGACTCGACATTTCATTTTGCTCCATTTCCTTCAGTTTCGTAATATAAAAGACATTCTTTTTGATTAAAAATAAATTTCATCGGTTTTTATCAATGTACATATGTTATTAAATATAAAAGTATGAAAATTAATGCAAATTCAATACAAATTTTGAAAACAGTTTATTAAAAACGAACCAGTTGGGATAAAATATGGACCGTGACTCAAAGTGCAAAGGGTTAATATTTGGTAATATTTGGTTTTGAAAGAACCAAACAAGAGAAATGGAATACAAAATGTAATTTAAATATTCTCAGTTACCGCTAAATCGCGGTATTTAAATTCCCTGTAATGTAAAAACCGTTTTTGTAAAATACATTTGTACGTAACTCGATTTAATTTATCATCATTTGCTACTTTCAAAATTCTGTGGGGGCGAAAATTGCTTTCATTCAAGTTCTTTTGATATTCTCATGTTTTTGACTCATTATTTTTAATGTTGCTAATTGTAGAATTTCTAACGTTTTATTCTTTAACGAAATTAGACACACTTTCACCTTTTTTTTAAACGTTCGGTAGTATCTAATTTATTTTCATCAGCACCGGTTTTTTTTCTTTTAACGCTCGTGAAATAAATGGAAACTGCATGTACGGATTAAGCTGAGACAAGACACTGAAATGAGGTTAAAACGGGAAGGATACGCGTTCCAAAATGCAAACATTATTAGTATTAAATAGGTACATATGCGACTTATTTAAATAATCGACATTTCGAATAATCGAGGTCGGAATAATCGACATTCTATTGTAATTTAGTTTTGTTAGTTTTTTTCGTTCCGAAATTTGAGTATTCTAGTAAAAATCGCACACGTGAATATTTAATACATTTCGATGTAAGTTAAATGTTGTATTCAAATTTTTATTCGTGTATCAAATATCTTTCTAAACATTAACAAATTTTCAGGGATAAATCTAAAAAAAAAAAACAATAATCATGTAAAATGTAACACTTGTAACACTCTTGTAATATTGTTATGTCAGTGCACTGTTCGGAATTTTAAAAAATATCAAATATTTAACACTAGAACTACCAAACTGGTAAAAATGACTGATTTCCAATTTCTCGTATAAATTCTATACATTTATAATGGTACACTTTTTAGAATTTTTTGTGCTTTTTTGTAACGAATGTAAATCAAGATTTATTTCTCTTACATCTTATATTTTTTTCAAATACCTATTATTTTGAATTTTTTGGTGGAAATAGGTATATTTAAACCGTCGGTTGTTCTAGTGTTAAACATCGTTTAATAAGAAACATCAGCAGGATCTCTAAACATCGATCTATAAAATTCGTCAATGAGAAAAGAGGAAGCAAGATAAAAAAACGTGTTAAAAAAAAATTTTAGGCTCTCGAATTGTATTTAATGATTCGGTAGCCACGAATTGGTCGCCTTAAATTTTAACCCTTTGCACTCCATGCGATTCTTTATCACTGAAGAAAAGAAGTTTTATTTCGAACGGAAAAATTTACTATTGCCTGTGATAGTACTTGTTTTTATTTATTTTACAATTATCCTTTTTCCTCTCGTAAACGAAACATAAATTTTTAATTTTGTAAATCACCATGGTGTGATATCTTTGGAAATTGAGCGGAATCATGCTGAAAACAGCATGATGCACTGTTTAAACAGTTTTAACTTGTATTTATATTAAATCGTTAGGTTTGTGTAAAATTAGTATTACAAATTAACTATCTTAATGCTATTAAATGTACAATTATTATAGTGCGATAATATTACAAAATTTTACATGAATATTTCCTAAAAATTTGTTAACGTTCAGAAAGATATATACACGAGCAAAAGTTTAAATACAACATTTTTATTATCTCGCATAAGTTACTGGTTTAGCGAAAAGAATTGTACATATACTTTTTCTGCTATTTATTTTATTTCCGTCGATTGTTGAGAAACGCGATCTCTTCTCTGTTTACAGTACTGCACATCAATCATTGAAATTAATGCACATAAATTGCAGTAGAGCATGTTGGAAATGGCCGTCTCTCGTGTTAGCACATGCTACAAAATGTCGGCCCATTATATCTTGCCAATAGTGGCACGAAAAATTAATTCCATACTTTTTAGTAATTTATTTAAACAAATTATATGCTCTTCTATGTGCAAATAGTACTGGATAAAAAATATCGAAGGGTTGAAATTAGAGAAAAAAAAATGTTTCATTGTGATAAATTAACCCTTTGTCTTGCAATCACGAGTCATACTCGTGACGCAGATTATACTTCAAATACAATAAAAACATACTATACTTCCAATAAAGTTTAATCTTAATTTTAACTGAAATTTAAATGTAGAAGATTGAGAACTAGCAAATATAAATTATGTATAATATTTCAATATTTTGCATTTGACAAAGTGTTAACACGTTGACTGCCACGCCAAAATCACATGTTTTGCACAGGACGCCATGGCTCAGGTCGTCACGCCGGTAAATAGAAGATTCGACAAAAATTAATTTCATTTTTGATCTTCTAATAAAAATTTTTAATCGTTGAACAGTGCACGCTTTATTTTAAAGCATTCTCTAATAGCAATGATGATGTTCAAAATTCATTCACTATCAATCTTCGTTTACTTTTTATTTTATTTTACTTTCATTTAATCTCTCATTTTTTATCTTCTAATAAAAATTTTTAATTATTGAACAGTGCACGCTTTATTTCAAAGTATTCTCTAATAGTGATGGTGTTCAAAATTCATTCACTATCAATCTTCGTTTACCTTTTATTTTATTTTATTTTCATTTAATCTCTCATTCTTTATCTTCTAATAAAAATTTTTAATTATTGAACAGTGCACGCTTTATTTCAAAGTATTCTCTAATAGCGATGATGATGTTCAAAATTCATTAACTATCAATCTTTGTTTCATTTTTACAAGTATAAACATTTGAACCACTCTGGTCACCGATGACCACCATGGCGCTACACGAGAAACAATCTCCGGTCACATATGACCACTGTGGCAGTCAACGTGTTAAACCAGTGAATAGCTATTAACCAGTTAACTGTGGAATTTAGTTTCAAAAGATCCCCACAGGGTGTGGAATTAAAAACAAGCAACGACGCGTATACACGTCGAACGCAGAGCAAATGGTATGTACTATTATACATTTTACGAAAAACGAGGAAGGATTACATTTTTATTCGTCAAAGAAATTAACAATTCGTTTCTGAATACGTTATTCTTAGTAGAAGCTTGAAAATTGTCAAAAAATAATAAAATACATAAACAAGAAAAATTGAAGATAACAAGAATGAACAAGAAAAATAAGAAAATTGTTTAAAAAATTTCAATCCTTTTCAATCAAATGAAACATACCACCAAATAATATTCTTATTACATTTTATTGAGATTTCGAGTTTTTATAGTGAATGGTAATTTTTTATTTTACGCGACGAGTATACACGTCAAACGCACTTAACTGGTTAATAATGTATATGAATACTAAAACAAATCGTAAGGGAAAGGGGTTAATAAGAATTGGTGATTTTCTTAATGAATAATTTTTATAAGGAATTACAATACTAGGAATTTAATTTTTTTTCACTGTGCTATGATATTTCTTTCTCAAGATTAAATTTTAATTAAAATTATTTTACAAAGAATATTACATGTAGAAATAGCTCAAATAATTTAAAAAGTAAATTCATTAATTTAATATAAATAGTACAATAAAATGAAATAATAATAAGAATAAGATAAAGAATTTGTTTTATTATGTTGGTTCAGTAATAGATATTCATTGTTTTGGAACTGTTATTTAAAATTAATTTCATACATTTTATTATAAATTTGCCCATAATATTTTTTCAAAATTTATTGTAAAATTAACTGATACGTTTTCAGTTACTTTCTTTCAAAACACCCTACGTTTAATATATTCTTCGGTTAAAGACAAAGTGTCTAGCAGTTTTTCTGAATCCTTTGAGAATTTCCCAACTTATCTTTACGCTTCGCTATACGAAACGTAATACCTTTCTCCTTTTTATACGCGAAACCTTGCAATTTACATTAATTTCAGAGTATTCTAAGAATACAGTGCAACTCCCTGAAAGAGATAACCTTACTTTTGTATTCGTTCGATCAAGGCTTCCGAGGAAATTAGTAATGCCGATACTGATGAATGAAAAGTGCTTCGATAAGAACGAAGAGAATTCAATTACTTCTACATTACCGTTTCGAGATGCAGAAAAGAAGAAAATTGGAAATGAAAAACGACACAGAAAACTAATTTTATAGAACTTAAGGAGGCAGAACGTTTCGAGATTCATCGCTGTGTTTTGCGAGATGAAATATTGTTAAATCCAAGAAATCAGAGCGCGCTATTTTCTGTTGAAAAATTCACGAGAAATTGGATGTACGACCGATGAACATTTGTCAGAATATTTAAAAGAATGAATCCGCGAAGGCGTTAACGTGTACAAATAGAAATTGTAATTTCAAAAGGGAATTTACACGCTTGAATTGAAATTCCCTTTCAACACGAGTGAAAAAAATAACTCGCGCTGTCAGATGCGAAAGCGCAGCACGGGTTTAGCTTTTATCTCTATCTTGTCGTTTCGAGAAGGATTTCGCAATTTAAAGAGTACTACAAAGTACTACAGGGAAATTACCCACGTTCTGCTTGAATTCTTCAACGGTTTCCAGCGAAAATTTAAAAGATAAATTGCAACGCGAAATTCTAGAATTTTTTTTAATGTTTCGCACATTTTATCGAAAAAGTAAGGTGTTATTTATTTATTTATTTATTTTTTCGAATCCCGGTCTAGGCGATTCAGTCAACTCGTTCTTTTCTACATGAATAAAATTGTATTTTATAAATTATTGTCCGTTTGTGGTGAGATATTATCTAGGGAACGGTTTTTTCATAATATTTTATAAATTAATGTCCGTTTGTGGTGAGATATTATTTAGAGAACGGTTTTTTTGTAATATTTTATAAATTAATGTCCGTTTTTGGTGAAATATTATCTAGGAAACGGGTTTTTTGTAATATTTTATAAATTAATGTCCGTTTGTGGTGAGATATTATTTAGAGAACTGTTTTTTTGTAATATTTTATAAATTAATGTCCGTTTGTGGTGGGATATTATCTAGGAAACGGTTTTTTTGTAATATTTTATAAATTAATGTCCGTTTGTGGTGGGATATTATCTAGGAAACGGTTTTTTTGTAATATTTTATAAATTAATGTCCGTTTGTGGTGGGATATTATCTAGGAAACGGTTTTTTCGTAATATCTTCGAAAATTAGTCAAGCCGCATAAAATAGTCCACATACAGTGTATTAACACTTAATTGTCCGGCTCCTTCAGAGAAAAAGTTAAGTGTACGGTCGGCAAAATTATGTGTATTTTAGAAGCCTAAATTTATGATCGTTTTAAACGTATAACATTCCATTATTTGAATGAACGTTTCATTATATTTATTTACAACAGAAAACAATTAAGTTGCTTGTCCCTTCAGTTTTGGTTTATTTTGGTTTTATTCACACGAATGTCGGAAAATACATTAAAAACGGTCGGTTACCGATAGTAGAGAAAGAACACATTAATGAAAGAACACATTAAGAGCCGCGATTACGCTGATTTTCAGCTTATAAACAGTAAATCTGAATCTTTTTACCCTATATTTGATTATACCACCGATAATATAATTATAATCAAGGATTAGTGAACTTGGTCATCCTGGTCGGTTTAAATTATTAATTTATCTAATAGTAAGAAGTTTGTAAATATTCTTATAATTAATCAAAAAGTTACTACTAATACAGAACAATAAAAAAGTAAGATCAAACTGCTAAAGACAAAAATTAATGATTATCCAGTTACTTCAAATATACACTATTGGTCAAAAGTATCAGAACACTTGCTTGTTTTTTATAGAATGTAATTTATGATTTTGTTATTTAATTGTTATTGTTACAGCTATTACGATAGGATAAAATTGAATATCGTGAATAAATTACTGAGCTATTATGCAATAAAAATGACATTCGAGTCTTTAAGTGTCCAACCTTATGGAACTGTTTTGTTACTTGAAAAGTTATTTAATTGCTAAGATATGGATTAAATAATGACGTTCTTTCACCGTGCTTAACACGTTAAGCGCCACGCCGGTCCCTGCGGACCGACGCTGAAATTTTGGTTTAGGCATCGTTGGTTTCTCAGAGCTAACAGTATCAGTTTCAAAAAATAATACCTTATAATTCATTAATGGGTTCTATTGAATCACATTAAACAAAGATACCACTTTCCTTTGCAGGCCTCCACAATTTTCTTCTTAAATTCTTAACTATTTGGCGACCAAATGTTTTCGAATTAGTATCGCACCACACAGCCTAACGGAAAGTCGACCAAAATCGGCGTGGCGTTTAACGTGTTAAGTTAAGCAGTGTCCTTTTACGAATCGTGTATTTCATTTTAACACTTTAACGACCGCTCGCACAACATGTGTGTGATGCTACCGCCGAAGGTTGTTGGCCAGTACCACACTCTTTGTGTGATAATTTATGAATGTAAACAAGTGTGGATATTGCTATTGGCTTTGTATTTCATCGCCACGTCTTTGATTTTAGCTAATTATTGCCTATTTTTTATTTTTCATTTTAAACTACAGTAGTGTACCACGTAAATTATGGAGCAAATGTCGGCGCTCGACGTTGGTGTAGTACGCTAAGCTTTAAAATTAATTCTTCAAAAATACTGCCGGCCCCTGGCGACGTTTGACTGCGTAGACGTGCGGTCGTTAAAGTGTTAATACACCATTGGCAAATTTTCATTAATAGATAATTTCAATTTATAATGTGTCAGTTGCTTAAGAATGTAGTAAATATTACTTATAGTTATTAAATTGTCATTAATTTACACGTTTCAGTAACATTTATGTACTGGAATCAATAGAAATTGATCAAGTTGACAAATTTATCACTGTCCGGATACTTACGAGCGGTAGCGTAAATCCAGTGTCACAGTTACTTTCTTTTACCAAAACAATTAAAAATTTCGTAGCTCTGTCAAAACTGAACTGAAACCAAACTAAAAACCAGCAATTTATATAACGAAGCTCTCCAAACAACTTCACTTTACAAATCCCATTTTTTCCGAAACCTCAATTTCTATTATCTTGAACAGTTTAATCCCACGCAAGCGGCATTGCGTGCGCGCGCGGATGGAAAACCGACCGGTCCCGCCATTAGACAATTAACGTCCACTGTTCATTAACGTTTTTTTTTTTTCCCGAGGATCGCGTTGCGTCCACCGTGAAAAAAGTTTTTTCCGATCCGCTTTTAACAAAAAGCTGAGTCAGCTAGGCAAACCTTGTGCAACGAGCGCAAAGGGCTCTGGAACAGATCGATTCGATAAAAAGAGTTGGAAGCACGAACGCAATCACGGAACAGGCCAGAGAAACTCTCTAGTCGAATCAGAAATTTTTGTATGGATACGCGTGCACAGTCGCGAAACTCCATTGAGGAAAAGAGACGCGGGAGCGTGTGGGACGCGAGAGTGGCGGCCGATCCGGTTGGATCGTCGCTATCGGGAATTTCACAATTTCCGGACGAATCCAATAATTTCCTCGTTTGAGAGGAACGCGCTCGTTCGCGCGCGGCAACCGGTTACTCCGGCGAACTCGATGAACCTAACGATGATAAAATGGATTTAAATTGCACCCCGTGCACCTGCACGTGAAACGCGCGAATGTGGTGTACAACGTGGAGGAAATGGGAACCGAGGAGGGAATGTTTTCGATAATATACGAGTTCGAGGATGAGTAAATGTTTTTAACCCTCGTACGGTCCTCAGAAATAGTTAAACAAATTATGGGATAAGTTCGGGATAGTTGGATCGCTTTTTGGAAAGGGGCCACTGCATTGATGGTTTTTTATATTTTTGTTGTTTCGGGCAAACTAAATAAACTAAATAAATAAATTAGAATATGTTTGTAATTCATACTTGGCGACATATTAAAATATTTATTTGTTTTTTTAATCGAAAAATACCGAAAAATGAAATTTGTTGTTTCGGGCAAATTAAAGCAGTGTATAAATAATTTAGAATATATGTAAATCATACTTGGCGATATATTGAAATATTTATTCCTTTTTTTAATCAAGAAATATAAATATTGCGAATGGACGGTCTCACCCGCATGTTCGGGTCAGAGCGTCCATCCGTTACAAGTACCAAAAAATGTAGCTCATACAAAATGTGGTACGAGAGAAAATTAGTTGATATGTTGCTTTTTCTTAAATTTTCCATATAAATCACAGATGTTTGCGTGGTTGGAGCATTTATCATGAAACAACGTCCATACTTTACACGTTTAACTCAATCGTTGTTTGCGGAGGTTACGAAATAGTTTTATTTTAGTTTTACCTTCTGGCATGCACAAAACTTTAAATGTAATTTATAATATATATAGCTTTGCGACAATTATCAATATGAAAATAATAGTAAGCCGATTTATTTGTTTTATTTTGTGATATTAACACTGGCCAGTTTCTCTTAGGACTTACCCTAATATTGGGTTGTCCGGAAAGTTCGTGCCGATTTTCGGTAGGCGCCATTAGAACAGGTCTGAAAATTTCGGAATGATTGAAAACAAACGGCACGCGTACATATTCTAAAGAGTGACACTTCAGGAATCTTTGGACAAAAGTTTCGTTACGATACATTCATTTTCGTTAGTTTTATACGCTATTAACGGTAGAACTAGCGACGATTAAAATAGACTTATTTGTAGCAAGGAAATCGAAATGATAAGTATTTGGAAAAATACTTATATCAGGGGTAATAATTCTTTGCGCGTATTTCGTTTAAAAAATTATAGAAAATCCCTGAAAATGCGCCACTGTAAATTTATAAAATTTCTATGACAAATTACGAACCGGTCATTTTGACTGGCACGGTGGTTCTAGCGTTAAATATGGAAATGTTTTTCGCCGAAGAACCTAAGAAGTTTTGGAAGGATGGGATATTCGAGTTACGCGAGAGATGAAGAAAGTTTATAGAACAAAATGGAACATATATGATATAATAAATGTACAAGGAAATTGAATTCTTAAAAATCGGCACGAACTTTCCGGACGACCCAATAGTTTTGTAATTTCTTACAGAGAATAATTGTTTTGTACTCATAACTTCATATTTGCAAATTCAAAAATGATTTAACAAACAGATTTCACTGTAATTAGATTACTTATTTAAGCAATATAAATTCCTAATAATATAGCTTAACCACAAAGTTAGACCAATTGGCTGGGAAGATAAACTTTCAGCAGAATGTATTATTATACATTTTTCTTATTTCCGTTATTTTATTTTATTTTAAATTGTATAGCCAAAGAAAGACAATTGTTATCGATCATTTATCATGACGTACGCACGCGTTCCTACTAGTTCGTTACCAGTAACCCCGAGTCCAACGCTAGGAGCAACTTATAAAAGATGAATGACAGTTGTACGCTCAGAACTTGTGACTTTTAGTTGAAAAAAATTGGCACGATTTTCTTTTCTTTTGGAACATGTAAATGTCTGAAACAAATGCTTCAAAAAAAGCCATTCTTTCTCCCACAAAAGGAGAATCAAACGTTTGACGCTGTCACTCGTGTCACCGCACCTCAATCGTTCAATTTCTGTTCACCTAAACCTATTTACCCATCAAAAATTCCTCTCAATAAAAAAATAAAAAAATAAAAAAATAAAAAAAGGAAAAAAAATAAAAACAACAAGAAAGAAAATAAAAAGAAAACAAGCAATAGCTGTCCAGCTAGCCCGAGAGAGGCTCACGGTTTGTTTTCAACTCGTTCCTACGCCGCACCAGATCCACACCGGCGCGAAGTACAGATTGAAACCCAGAGTAACCGCTAGAAAAACCGTGTCAACGATCAGCGCGATGAAGCACCTGAATTAACCGCAGTTTAGTGTTTACCAAGCCCTCGACAATGTCTAGCAAACGAGCAATCGATATAGGAACGTACAAAAAAAGGTTTCGAACCGCTTTTATCGGCGAACCTGACGAGGTGTGCACGTACGTATCGTTGAGCGATGATCGGTAAAAGCAGTTGTTGGCGCGGCTGAATTGGTTCTCTTTTTTTCCACTCCCCTATTTCATCAGGAACGAACGTATACGTACTTAGGAGCACACCTTGCGAAGAATCAACTTCCTGTCGTTTGCTTGCTCAAGCGGTGCCTCGTCCGCGGAAACTCGATATTCTGAGCGCGACCAGCGAAAAACGCACTTTCGTACGTGCATGAAATCCGATTGGCGGAAGTTCTTCGGATTCGAGCAGAATTTTTCTTCTAATCGCGAATGTCGCTTGTCGCTGAGATGCTTCCGGTGAATTGTTCTTCTGGTTTCGTACGGACGCCGCCGTTGGGTGGATTCCGTAATCCATATCGACGAACAATACAGAAGAATAAAGTTTCGTGTGGCCAGAAGAGTCAAGAGTCGTGTTTCGTACCTTAACTCGGTAAACTGATTAAAAGACGGTGCGATTCTTTTTAACACTTTGTCACTCGCTCGAGTTGCACTTAACCCCTTGGCTTAGGATTTCTTCAATCGTCATAAATATTAGCAATAGA
>SMSQ01002694.1:37998-65226 GCA_019453375.1 Ctenoplectra terminalis | reverse complement strand
TCTCAATTCAAAAATAACAAAAACCCATCACCTAGCGAAAATAATTCGTCGTTGGAATAGATGAGTTAATCTTTCCTTACTAATTTACTTTTCTAATTAATTTACCACCATCCAAGACACGTAAATTCCCGATCCTAAAATATTTCCAGGATTTAATCCCCATTATGTAGAACACCATACCATAGAAACCCTAAACGAATACCATGTTCTGAACAAGAGTCATGAATCACCGATCACGATCGTTTCAACCAAGAATAATGTTTAATTTTCTATCTCTTCCGATAGCGTGTACCCGTGGACAGCGTTATCCTAGTTTCTCGAAACAATTACCCAGCATAAGCCCTAACTCAACAGCTTCCTTCCTTTTACACGCCCATTCTACAATTTCGACCTACTCATGGTAAAAGAAATTGAACCATTCCCATGATTTTCATCGACGATCACGGCTCGAACATCGAACGTGCATGTACCGAGCTGATTTATCTCCAAACGCAATCGATCCGAGTCATCTGACGCGGTGCATTATGCATCGTGCACGCAGCAGCGTTCGCGAGGATCGGTATCGCGAAATTCATGGAAAATAGGCGAACGCAGTCGTGGCTGGAGTTCCCGTTACGAGAACAGACAGCCTGATATGGAACGATTTGGCGAAACCGTGGAACAACCCGCTGTTTCCTCGTGCCTCTTGTTAGAGATTTTCAGAAGCTATGGTTCGAACTTTGACGATTTTATACGCGATGAATCGCGTTTGATCGTTGCGGATTTTTATATGTTTGTGAGAAATTTAAGGGCGAGAAATTGGTATGGAATAATTTGATATGAAAATATAGTGTGGAATATAATGATAATAAAATATGAAATAATGTGATATGAAAATATAATATGAAAATATAATGTGGAATATAATAATAATATAATATGAAATAATATGATGTGAAACAATACAGAAAAAATATAAATTATAGTGCTTTTTATAATACCTGCTACGTGAAATAATTTTCTACCTAAGTTCTATTTTTTTTCCTTTTTTTTATTATACAAATAAAATATAAAACTGTAATATTATATAAATAAAATACGAATATTATATAAATATGAAAGATATGAATTCGCACGAAGATTCGCAGCTTAACAATTACAAATTTATCAAGAAAAATCTAACCTTATCAGCCTGTATTTAACTCTGTCCTTTTGTTAACATTTACGGTTAATTTAAGAACAAATCTTGACCTATACTTTCCACAGAAAATCACGAACAAATTCCACAAAACGAATCGCTGTAAATACATATAATTTCTATGAGAAATCACACGGTTTGGTAGTTTCAGTGTTAAGGTACAGTGATTGCACTGCGCTTTTCAAACTTTATGCCAATTTCCCATAACGTTGGTTTCCTTGAAAAAAAAAAATCTTTTTCAGCTATCTCGAAAGAAATGGAATAATTATTTTAAATAAATGTATCTCGCGTCGCTGGGAACGCGTTAAAAGCCTCTTTTGAACCATATTACGAGACACGAAAAAAATATTTCAACCGGTTTACCAACAGAATTATTTAAAGTGATCGCGATACATAGTTCACCCTGTATACTATCCACGTATTATCGTCGATTTTACCTTCTTACGGGCTCGGATCGTGCACGAATCGAGCAAAGAAGAGAAAGAGAGGCAGCCATGAAACCCGAGAGCAGAAACACGAAATTTATCAGAAACCAGAAGAGGTGTGTGTAACGCGTTTGCACCTAGACGTGGCTGTTTTGCATTCGATCCCGTTAAAAGACAAGCACGAGATTTCCTTTCGCTTCTGGACAAATTTAAATTAGACTGGCCGTGTATAAAGCTGAATCTATGGGGCAGCGTGTGGTTGAAAGAGGAATCTATGAGCTCGAGGGTTTCTCGAGGAACGTTCCTCTTAGAAAGTGGATAGGATTGTGTGTAATGGATCTAAGGAGGTCGGAGGAAATGTTATTTAGATAATTTCTTGGGAATTATTTTGTGCCTGGTATATATATGTATTTTTTTTTATTTTTATTCTCTCGGTGGATTTTCTTTTATTTGTTTTTTATTCTCTCAGTGGATTTTCTTTTATTTATTTATTTTTTTCTTAAGAATAGGAGGACTCAAAAGACTCGATGATTTATCGAGAGTTGGCTGTATCGAAGAAATGTGAATGGAAGGTATGCGGGAAAGTGTATAATGCAATAGAGAGATTAACTTTGTTTATATTATTAAGAGAAAAGCACGGAGAAGAAGAGACAAATAACTAGTTTGAAATTTTTCATTTTTATACAAAAAAGAATCAAAGGGTTTTTTAAATTATTTTCTTTCCTCCTTGAGAGTAATTTTCTTCGCCGGTAGTGGGAAATGTGCCATGTGTAAATTCATAGTCCTATTGTTCTCAAACACGTAAGCGTTTCTGGACAATGCTACTGCTAGGAAATTCAAAAGGTTGGTAAACAAGTCCATTTATCAAACACAAAGTTGGAAGCTTATGAACTCCGTGATCCATCGCAAAAATTGTTGTATCATTTTATTGCTGCACTTTGGTCTCGCAGGAAAAGGATATTTTTAACGCAGTGGGTCATATCAGACCATCAATCTTAACAGTCATTATAAAATAACATCTTCCTCGAATGATCAATTAGCTACATTGTAAGATCAGAATAAATGTAGCTAATTTCGTTGTGAAATCTACCAATAAATCAAACTACAAATGTTCTGTGAACAAACTTCTTGTTTACGTGCCACTTTTAGAGTTCGATTCGATTAAATTTCACAGGAGTATTTTCAAAAACTTAAAGTATTATTTTTCAAATGTTAATTTAGTTTGCTTTAAAATCAAAAGAAATTCTTAATTGACGGAAATACACGATTTATCGTAAAACTTAACCTCTGAGAAGAATTCTACGCGTCGTCAGAACAATGCCATTGAAGTGCAAAGGGCTAAAGCATATCTACTTTTTTGTACCAAATAAATTAACCCTTTGCGGACGAATAACATTAGAATAATTAACTTTAAAAATAATTTAAATTAAATCAGATCCAGATGAAAAATAATTTATATTAAATAGGATTGAGATGAAAAAATAATTTAAATCAAATTAAATCCAGATGAAAAATAACTTAAATTAAATCAAATCTAGATGAAAAATAACTGAAATTAAATCAAATCTAGATGAAAAATAATTTAAATCAAATCAAATACTGATAGAAAATAATTTAAATCAAATCAAATCCAGATGAAAAATAACTTAAATTAAATCAAATCTAGATGAAAAATAACTTAAATTAAATCAAATCCACATGAAAAATAATTTAAATTAAATCAAATCCACATGAAATACAATTTAAATAAAAATCGGACCCAAATGAAAAATAATTTAAATTAAATCGTACGTCAATGGGTTAACAACACGTTTCAACCACCCTAATAATTCTATAAAGTGTTAACGTCCTCCGCAACTCTGCACCATCGACACGAGCCGCCATTTTGTATCACGATCGACATTACAAATTTCTCCGGAGGATTAGCGGAACAGCAACATCGGCGCTGCTCCAATCGATTTCCCCGGAACAACCCCGAGGTGGAGGTCGTTACAAGTTACCGTGGCACGAGCAACAGGACTCTATCCCCAAGCTTTGGCAGAAATTTGCATCGCGTCCCGTTAGAGGACACCGATCCCAGATGCGGCTCGTCGACGTTGCGAAACGCCTACGACGAGACACGGTAATCTCTCCTCGATGTGTACGCACCAGAAGGAAGAGGAGAGAGCGGAGCAGAAAAATAGTTTCCTGTACGAATATGGAAATAGTGACGGATGAAACTCATCCAGCGTTCGTGTGCATTGCGCGGCAATTGCACGGTTTCGCGTGTGGGACGAGGTTGATCCGATGACACGGAGAAATGGAGACTTATCGTTAGTGGCTCGTGTGTTTGACCACTGTCGTATCGATTCGCGTATCTTTAAAAGGGTTGATGTCGTTTTTTTGGCTAAATTTTTTATTTTGTTGCGTTGGGTGTAAGAACGGTCTTGGGATACTTAGTATACGCCATTTTGTCCTAAAATGAATGAATTCTTCACTTTTTTTTTTAGGTATATTGGTATGTATCTTCCACGTTTTTCACTTTTTTTTTTAGGTGCATTAGTGTACATCTTCCACGGTTGATTGTTGTATTTTTAAAATGGACGGAGCAGTGGAAAATTTTTAGAATTGATGTTGATTAATTGTTTTGGAGATATTCAATCTTTAACACTTAATAAATGTAATTTTGGTTGGTTGGAAAAAATTGCAAATAAAGTGTGTGGTATCGGTACAATGTATAATAATAAAATTTAATTCTTTGCGGTTCTCGACTTCTTTCAAAATTTCACAGGACTGTTGTAAAAACTTATTTATTACTAAGTATTGCTTCGAAAAAAAAGAATTATAAATTTTTACGGTTTTTTTTATTTAATCGTTTGATTAGCTTCGTTTTAGAATAAAAAGAAAAGGAAACATTTAAATCGAGGAAAATGTAAAATTAAACTGAAACTCTAACCTCTCAAGAAAATTACAAACGTCGCCATAATGGCGCCATCAGAATCCAAAAGGGTTGAATAATTATCAACCGATACGTGATTGCGAATTAGCAATTCTATACACATTATATCCTTAAAAGATCATACATCATATCGCCGTACAATTACCTATTGCACCGCGTCGAAAAATGCAAATCACGCAGAAGAGTACAAAAATGACAAATTACAGTCCGTCAGACGGTTATCATTCAACATTGTTCAACACGAAAAGAAACTCCGTGACGCTTCCATCGAACCGATCCGACCGGACGCGTGTTGGAACGAGGAACGGTGTCCACCGGATATTTAGTTGTACACACAAAGAACCGCAGGCTGTTGGTACGATCGGGGGGATAAATCGCGGCCGACGGCCACCAAAGCTCGCTCGTTCGGGTAATGCTCGAGGAATCGTGAGCGGTACAGTGACGTATGATCATTTATCTGGAGGACACGGTTTGCCGAGCGCGGCGAGGGGATGCTCGATAAACTGCGTTATTTATTGCTCTCCTAAAGCGCAACTCGCAGCATTATTTTTTTCTTCTTTCTTTCTTTCCATTTTTTCTTTCCTTTTTTTTTCTCTTTCTTTGCACGCGACCGTGTCTGTGCTCGGGGAAAAACTGTTTCGCAGCGACGGCGATGATTTATGGGAAACGAAGCGAGTGAAGCCTCCTTGTTCGCAATCGGTTTCGGGAACATCGTTCGAACGATCCGTTACGCTAGCTTTCTTCCCGGACTGGGTCGTGTAATTAGAATTCATCGGTGCTTTTGATAAACTGGCAACTCCCAAAGAGACCGAGTCGGTCAGCTGTTATTCTACAGAGTCGGTTCCAGAACAATCAGATATTATTATGCGCGGCAATCTCTGTAGGGTAGGTTCGGAGTAGTGACGGAAGCTTGGCGCGTGTTTCACGTTCCATCTTCATAACTTTGTTGGACTTTGGAAACATCAAACATTCATCGGTAATCTTCTTGAGGTGCAAATTGTATTTCTGTGTCATTTTCCAAATTCTTCGCGTTCTGAGATAGCAAAGACTGAATAAACACCTCGTTCTTTATTCTTTATCACCCTTTAACCACCCTCTCATAGACAAAATGCAAAATTGAAACTTAGCAGAGGTTCTTTTTTTTTTCAACAAACTATCCAATGTGATCCATAGTATGTCGAATTTTATTTAGAAGCACCTCCTGCTTCTTACTTCCTCTATATTCCTCTATAATTATTGTAGGATGCAGGAAAAGTGTGTTTAGTATGAACGAGGTGCTAAGAAAGAGTGTTTGAGCTGAGTGACAGTATCGGGGAAAGATTAAGGTGTGACTGAAGAATGTTTAGTCCGAGTGACAATTTTTTATCCGAGTGACAATTTTTTATCCAAGTCACAATTTTTTATCCAAGTCACAATTTTTTATCCGAGTGACAATTTTTTATCCAAATCACAATTTCTTATCCGAGTGGCAATTTCTTATCCGAGTGGCAATTTTTTATCCGAGTGACAATTTTTTATCCGAATAACAATTTTTTATCCAAGTGACAATTTCTTATCCGAGTGGCAATTTTTTATCCGAGTGACAATTTTTTATCCGAATAACAATTTTTTATCCAAGTGACAATTTTTTATCCAAGTCATAAGTTTTTATCCGAGTGACAATTTTATACTCGAGTGAGAATGCGTGCGCGATAAAAATAAACGTAGAGTGTGTAAATGCGTGTGCGATAAAGATAAACATAGAGTGTGTAAATGCGTCTAATAATCCGTGATTGATTGCGTGCGGATGAGTGTACAAAATCGAAGATTGGATTAGAAAAAGGGTTGTCGGTTTGACTGCAGTGTATCGGGAAGAGAGCATCGAATTTGTCCAGAATAAACCTTGTTATACAACCACCGATAACTCCACCGCTTATTTATATCCCCAGATTATTAAAAAAAAAATTTCTCGATACCATTCTCGTGTAATTGGTACTAGTCGACCCCTCGGACGTGCCACTTGTTCGACCCGGTCGTCGATCGGT
This sequence comes from Ctenoplectra terminalis, assembly GCA_019453375.1. Classification (NCBI taxonomy): domain Eukaryota; kingdom Metazoa; phylum Arthropoda; class Insecta; order Hymenoptera; family Apidae; genus Ctenoplectra; species Ctenoplectra terminalis. Next base: position 58,662 of record SMSQ01002694.1, on the reverse strand, counting down.
ATTCTAACGATTTCCAGCGAAACGGGTTCCGTGGTCGCTGGAAAAGCTTGTTATTAATTCGAGCTCGCAGAGAATTCGCATATTTTGTAACGGAAAATGAACCGGCGACGCGGAAAACTGCTCGACGACGAAAGTATTGAGCAATCGATTCCGTCGCTCGCGATCGCGCGCGTGATTCGTGGGTGTGTATACACGGCCGGTCGACAAGCAACAGGTATTAACATTATATACACCTTATGTACGTTATATAGAGGCCTGTGCACGCTCGTGAAACCAGTATTTACTGGCGGATTGGTTGGAACACGGCCGGCCGTATAGGTGAGCGCTGGTAAATCTAGCACGGTATCGCGTGAAGCAACTTGGCAAGTACACGAGCACCTAGATACACGTATAAATATCGGTACCATCGGCGCGGCGCGCAGCTGCACCGGTAGTTTGCAACAGATACTCGGAGGAGCTACTGAATGTGCTTGCGGTAGGCCACCTCGAAGACGAACAAGCGTACGCCTACCGCTTGGGAAGGTATTTTGATGCGTGCTGATCCGACTAGGAACGGTACACTGTTGTTACACAATTGAGCCAGATTCCCGCGATCGAACGGATCGCTTGCTGTTTAGGGTGAAAAGTTAAGAAGGTGTTAGAGACTAGTGGTTTCTGCAGCTGAATCGGATATGAAGTGTCGATTTATAGGAGAGATTCGTGTTGGCCGATGATAAATAGAAATGGTACAGAAGTGATACGTTTATGAAATTTAAAGGAGTCGATTTAACTTCTTCACATGGTACGTCTTCCTAGTTTGGAGGGAGATGCGGAGGAATAAGTTATGATAAAAAGGAATGGTACAGAAGTGATGCATTTATGAAATTTAAAGGAGTCGGTTTAACTTCTTCGCATGTTACGTCTTCCTAATTTGGAGGGAGATGCGGAGGAATAAGTTATGATAAAAAGGAATGGTACTGAAGTGATGCATTTATGAAATTTAAAGGAGTCGGTTTAACTTCTTCGCATGTTACGTTTCCCTAATTTGGAGGGAGATGTGGAGGAATAAGTTATGATAAAAAGGAGTAATACAAAACTGATGCATTTTCTAATTTGTAGGGAGATACAAACGAATAAGTTATAATAAAAAGGAGTAATACAAAACTGACGCATTTCTGAAATTTAAAGAAGTCGAATTAACTTCCTCAGATCTTTCATCTCTCTAATTTGGAGGGAGATATGAAGGAATAAATTATGATAAAAAGGAATGATACAGAAGTGATGCATTTCCTAATTTGTTGGTAGATACAAACGAATAAGTTCTATTAAAAATACAAAACTGATGCATTTCTGAAATTTAAAGGACTCGAATCAGCTCCCTCGCATCTTATTATCCCCCTAGAAATTAGGATTAGATTCGGGTTAGAGAGATTAGAATAACAAGATGTAAGGTGGTTAATTTGAGTCCTTCAAGTTTCAGAAATTCATCACTATTGCATTATTTTTTTTTATCACAACTAAATCGCGATTCTGATAACTAAAACGTTCTTCGTGTGCAGTAATTTATTTTACGAGTTAAAAGAAATCTAGTATTGCAACTAAAATTTATACCTAAATATTATTACCTTAAATATCCTGTAAATATTATATTAATAAAATAAAAAAAATGGTAGGGTCGAGAAAAAGTTACGTACCCGAGTGGCAGGAACAGTAAATGACAAGTCAGCTCCGAAACACCTCGTCTGAAACAAAAACAAAAAAACATGTATCAATAATTTTTGTTAAATCCTTTATTAAAAAAAAGAAAAAAAAAACATAAAAATAGTTTCGATGTTCGTCACATATTTCCGAAGATAGAAATAAAATTTATGACTAGTTTCAGGATATATTTCATTACGGCGAGTGAGATTTGCGATCTTTCCACGAATGACTTAAATCGAGTCAACGAACTATTACAACACTGTGTAAAACCGCAAGTAGAAATACTAGTTGAACCGTGTCTTTCTCATTTTTATTTTTCCAATGAAATGCACAGAAATAAATGCAGAAACGTATCAACAATTTTCAGCGAATTTTAACATTTAAAAAAAAAAAAAAAAATTCGCGTACATTTTTCTACTCGTCGATACAAAAGCTTATTCAAATCTCTTATTCGATATTAAACCGATAAACCTGTTGAATAAAACGAACAACGTCCCCCTCGATACTTTTAACAAACAGCTCGAGCATATATTTACTTATTTAACAAATCGCTTTATATAAGTATCGAACCGCTACAAAATGAATTCCTACGTTGAACTTTCGTAGCAATTTCATAAGATAGTACAAACTTCCGTTTGATCTATCAAAAAAAAAAAGAAAAAAGAAGGATCGTTACATACCGAACCGAGTAACCGAAAGTGAATTTAACGTAAGCGATCCATGATAATTCGTTTGGCGAGCAAATCTCTTCCTCGTTTCGCAACCGAACATCGCATCGAACGCGTACGCGTTAAACCGCCGCAACAATTCCATTTGCTTTTTATGCGATGATTCAATTAGTAAAAGCTACCGATACTTCCGCAGTTGCGTTCTGATTACCGCAAATTCGCATACCCTCGTTTCGAGGTGGAAAACGATCGAACGTTGAAGAAAATAACGCCTATCTAGGAACGGAGAGTGTAATTCAAGAGTAATTTGTGTAGCTCTAATCCGAGGCTCGGGGCTCGCTCAAATATTTTCTCGTGTTTATCGTCAGAATCGTGCGGAATGCCATTGGGTTTAATTAATTTAGGGGTATGGATAAAGTTTGACGATGTTATCAGAGGAGGAAGCTAATTAGATCTGATTTTTAATTCTAAGATACGCTAGATTTAATACAGAATGGAGGAACGTTTATGCAAAAATAGTTTTTTATATATTTCTACAGACGCACGAATAAAAATATGAATAGTGAACAACATAAAGGAGGTACTAAAAAGGGTATGAATCTTCACGGGGTAATTTCAATCAAGTTTCTCCTTAACGAAAATGTTCGACTCGGCTTTGTTGACGAGATATCAAAGAAAAACGCTGACCAATCGCAGAGCGGGTACAGCGGCCGGAAGCGTTGGCTACGAGTCGCTATCGTGCGCGAACAAACCGGTCTGTAGCGGAGCAAGCGTTGATCCGTGTTGGAAAAGAATTATTGTAATTATCACAGACATTTCACCGTGCGTGTGTGTACAATCAGTACCGAAGCGAAAATGCGAGAGCGAGAATATGTGTTTTGACCTGGACCACTCTACCATTTCTATTATTTCAAATTGCAGGGATTCTAGCGCCTAAACTTGCTGTGTGATTGACTCGTGTTTCTCGTTAAAGAAAAAAGAAGACATAAATTCCTGTTAAAAATTGAATAAAAGCCTGTATCTCCTACATAAATATTACTACCTGCTTGCTTAAGTTAATAAGACTCCGAGTTAACAAAATCGAATTCAATATTTCCTCCAAGGAGGAAACAGGCTTGAAAATAATCTCGTACATAAATATTACTATCTGCCTCGAGTTAACAAGACTCCGAGTTAACAAAATCGAATTCGATACGTTCGCTATAGAGGAACTTGCTTGAAATTAAAGAACCATAAAAATATCGGTTCTCCCTGCCGGCTGTTACATATTTCCGCTTTATTACCAGAATCATGCCGAATACGCGGTGCTGCGCGTCCAGCAATTAATTAACCAAGGCAGATAAGTTTTGAGAATGCCGTCGAACGAGAAAGCTAATTGGATCGGTACGCTTACGAGCTCGTGCATGGTGATATGCGCTAATGCACCGATTCGCGCAACAACCGCGGTTTTTGCCTGCATGCCTGCCAGCTACAAGACACGTAAATACGTGTTCGATTCGATCCTAACCGTTCTCGCGGCACAGACCAACAAACGAATAAATCGTTCCCGTGCAAACGGATAAGTTGGGCGATCGTCGTCCCCCATCGCGGTCGTAAATCAACCCTCCGCGAAATCTGCACGACAAAGCGGCTGAAACGATTAGCTGCATTGTCGCCGGCAATTCTACATTGGTCTGATGTGTAGTTTCAGTTTTATTCTGTGTCCATAATTTTCTTTGTTTCGTATAAATTTTCTTTTTTTATTATTTCATGGACAGAGTTTTGGTTGGTGGTTTTTTCTTTGGTCTTTGGCATTCTTTTTACTACGGTGTTGTGTTCTTTATGGAGTCTGTTTGATTTATTGGATATTTTTAACCCATTCCGAGATTTTATTTTGCTCCATTATTTCGAGCTTTGGGATACGAAACATATTCTTTTACGTTAAAATTTTACTTGATGAAAAGTAGAAGTGTCGAACGTGGCCTGGACCGTAAAGAGTTAATAATAGAGAATTAATAATTATACGTGAACAAAATTGAAATAAAATAATTCAGATATCTTTGTCGGAAAGGAATGTTTAATCTCTGAGGAAATTTTGAAAATTAGGAAAAATTCGGAAAAATGTATCGAAGTAAATTTGTAAAACACTGTATGAAAAATTATGTAAGAAATATTTAAGAAAAGTTTAACAGTATAACTACCGACGTATAAGGTAGCTTTATTTATACCAAAGAAAAATAAATTTTTCTTCATACTTTCGGCAGAAAACTACTGAAAATCTCCAGAAATTTACCATTTTTAATTGATAGATTTCATAGGAAAAATTATAAGCAAGTCATTTTTACCGCTTCGATATTAAACAGAAAGTGAAACATTCTCGGATAGTTTTCCAAATCTCAACTAGCGTTGCCAAGTGCTGCAGGTCCTTAGACCCTGTTGTAAAATAGTCGTCGAAGCTCGGACCTCAGCGCGCGCATATGTTTGTTTATGAGTTTACCGTCGTTTTTACCCTCTTGTTATTTTCGCATCCAACAATTATGAATCGATCATTTTGATAATTTTGACCATTTTAATAATTTTAACCATTTCGATAATTTTACAGTCAGCATTATAATTCACACAGCGAATAAATTTATAAAATATCAAGCTTTCACATTCCCAGGCCTAAAGTTGCCATCGAAAGCCTCCGATTCTTAAAAAAATTTTTTTTCCATTCGAGTCAGCGACAAATTCGTTCGATCCTTTATCGTTCAACCCTGTCCAAAGCTCACGAAATGTCAGAGCCCCGGCAGCGGCGACGCTTTATCGATCGTCGAAGAGAATTTATCCGTCTATTAAAACGCTGACGTACGAAACGTTTCCGCTATCTATACGCCCGATGTTTCGAATGTCCCGCGTTATTTATTGCGACTCCTGCATTCACAAGGTTTCACGTTATCTGTCTCGACTCGGGACGTTTAAAGCGTTTCGCGTTATCTATTACAAGCCGGACAAGTTTAAGAAGTTTCGCTGAGAAAACACGCCAACGTGGACCGTGGAAATATCAACCGTACACAGAATATAGAAATATGAAATTCTTTCGAATTATCTTTCCGAGAGGACCGAAGGTTTTTGTTAAATTCATCGATCGTCTTCACTGTGACCATAATTTAATACCTACATCCTGGATTTTTATGCAATTTTATATTTCTGGGAACACGGTAAAGAAACAAAGTAGAATTCAGGTAGAAAATTATTTGTTACTATGATTTGGATATTTTTTATATTTTTCGTATCACCTGTATCCTGTGCAATTTTACACGTTTAACTCATTTGAATCGTAAGGAAACATAAAAAGGTCTTCATCGCGAAACTCGTTAGCTCTCAGGAAGTTATGTATCCGACTCAATTTATTTATCATTTTTATCCGTTCGCCTTATTTCGTCTTGACCTCTAAACATTTTAAAAATATTAAATTTTACGAATATAATTTAGTTTTCGCCAAAATTACAATTTAACCCTTTGCGGTCGGCAGATTTCGCTTTTGGGAGTACCAGCAGGTCGGAGTAAATCGTAAATCTAGCGTTTCGCAGATATTTTTCCGTCCAGGATTTAAAGTCAATATACGAATATTTCTCTGAACGATCGTAGATTGTTATCTCGTAAATCGACCGAAACGTTTGAATCACGAGGCATAGGGGACCACAGTGTTTTGTCATTTTTGCGATTTTCGAATGTTCCCGCTGCGGGGACATCGACTTCTACGACGATTTCAAAACGTCCCCGCTACGGGGACACCGATCGTAAAGGGTTAAATATTAAATATATTAAATATAGTTAAAAATATCAAATTGTAACAAAGTTTCACGCCCGACGGATATAGCCGCCATGACACAAAATTCTGTCACATCTCCATCACGGATATAATCGTCACACTTAACTGGTTAACGAACGTTGTTCGTTTCGAACGGAACAGAAAATTTTTACGCTCGTAAAAAAATAAAATACTTCTCTCCTACGACTGGTTAAATGGTACCAATGTTGCGTTTCGCAATACCATCCCCGTAAACCTAGTTACATTCGTTTAAGAAACTCAAGGTGTTTTATGATACACGACATCGAGCGCGGTCTCCGATTCAGAGCTCGAAGACAGGATCTTGTTTCGCCTCGTTTTCGAGTTATCATGAATTTTACGTTCTAACAACCAATATCTGGTTACCTTCACAGCTGGCACTCAAAATGATCACCTTGCACTCGATGCGAGCCTATAAACGTCCCGTCAACATCTTACTCTCTCAATTACTCGTTGCTCTCTCAATTTGTTATTCAAATCCGTTGGACGCCTTGTTCGGTTCACCGGTATCACTGGCAGCGTTATTCGTTGAAAGAGTCGTTGCAAAACGACGAAACCTTGCACAGTTAGCTGCGCTAACAACCGTCCGGTAAAATATACGGTTCTGCTCGTAATTATTCCAGCGATTTCTAATTCGACTTTAGAGGCGGTTCAACGCGGCTTTCAGTGGTGGTTTGTTTGTAAGGGTGAAACGGAGGTTTCTATTTTTTATTGCCCGAGGTGTTTGAAACGATAAATTGCGTGAAATTAAAGTGGTGGTTTCGATTCGATCATAGTTTTTGATAGAATTTTTGCCAGTTTTCTGTATGGTATATTTTTGGAGGATTTTTTGTAATTTTAACACTGAAATTATCAAGATTTGTAATTTCTCGTTGAAATTATGTAAATTTAGAACGAGTTAGTTTGGGAAATTTTTCGTAATTTTCTGTGAAAAATATAGGTAAAGATTTCTTCTTACGTTATGTCTTTTTTTAGAATACCTATCGTTTAGTGTTAAAATTGTTAATTCTTTATGAAAATTGTATCGTTTGTGTGGTTGAGTATTAATAGTAATTTAGAACGCGTACGGCGTGATTGATTTTGATGATTTTTAAATCTCTTAGAAATATATCGTATTTAATCTTTTATAATCGGAATTTTGTTTCGTTATTGGAACGGAAAATTATAGTTAATTTCTCTGGTTTTAATAAAACTGCAGTAAAATTGAACACCGCGACGATAAGTGAATAAAATAATATTTATGTTAGAAGTTGCATACCAATTTATTTTTACTTCTTAAATATTATTTTATTTACTCGCGCTTGTGTTATTACACTCTACTACAATTTTATTTAAAAAATTTTCAAATCGAAATGAGAAACTTGAATTCGAAGCAAACAAAATTTTAATTATAGAAAGTTAAATACAGTATATATTTTAAAAAATATTTAAAAATCATCGAAATCAGTGATGCTATCCGCATACTAAATAATTACCGATAATATTATCAATGATACAATTTTTTCAAGCCATAGCAAACTTTCTTATCATTATCAACTATTATCAAAAGAAATTCCTATGAACCTCCATTAATGCCTAATAATTTAATCGAAGTCACACAAAATTACAACCAATTTATTAAATATATAAATTAATTCATTACCCTTAAATTTACTAGCTTCCAACAACTACAGTACAAATTTCACCTCAATTCATCAAAAATAAATCTCATCTTAGTCACTGCCCCAAGCATTTCCATTTCAGCTCCGTTACACCTCTACTTTACCTAAAACAAATTATCCAACCATAAAATCCCTTCACCATACTCCACACAAAATCCACCCTACTCTCCACCACCAAAAAAAGCAAAAAAAAAACAAAAAAAATAACATTTTATCTTTCCGACACCTCGTTTACCATTTTACTTGCACAATTCAACCCTCGCGCGAATTCCACGCGTCAACGGACACTCGAAGCGCGACGTTGCTCGTTAACAGCATCTAATTTCCTCCAACAGCTCGGTCCCGTGCTCGAGCTCACCCCGAGGGGAAAGAAAACCGGCCAGCCGTCGCAGAAAAGACGCAATTATTATTAATAAAGCACGCAACGCGTACGCGAGGTTCAGAAGCGCGTAACACGCGGCGACACTCAGGGACGAGGGGCTTGACCAGCTTCCAGCACGAACGACGATTAGGCTGGAACGCGATGATTTCAGCGAGGCTGTCCTAGAAAACCAGCTCGCGCACGCCTGGGTCTAATTGCTAATTAGTAATTAGTGGGTAAGAGCCGACGGTCCGTGGAAGCTGGTCGTAAACGACCGCGACGACCAACCGTGGGCCTGGACCCGGCTTGAAAATTGAGAAACCGGCCATTTTTCGGCCGGACGTCCCTTTACGCAACGGTCGGCAATCGGTCCGTTAATTCAGCGAGGAAACTGTTGCAACGAACCGAAACCGTGGCTCGAAGCTCGGCTCCGATTCGTTGGAAACCAGGCCGGATAATGTTGATCCGGCGTATCGCGTGAGAAGCGTAACTTTTTAGCGAATCAACGCTTACTTGCTGCATTAATCCTTGGAAGTCGGATGCTCCGACGGTTACGCGGAAAATTTTATTTTTGTGTTATTGCGAGCTCGAAGAGAGTATTGAAAGTTTGGAGGATATTTTTTGAGGTATATATTGTATTGAAGAATGATTAAGTGATAGTTACGATGCCTCCTGAGGATTTTAAAATGAGTCTGTATTCGTTATGGGTTGGTTAAAGTAATCTTAAAATTGCGTTGGTATAGAATGAGACGAAAGTGGAATAAAGTGTTAATGAATGTTAATACTAGAACTACCAAAGTGGTCAAAATTGGTCATTCGTAATTTTTTTTCGGAAATTTCATAATTAAATTAAGGTGTCTTTGGATAGATTTTCCGTGATTTTCTGTTAAAAATATGGACAAACCTTTGTCTGAGTTGCGTTATATGTTAATTTAGATGCCTTTTACTTTGATTTTTTCAAAGGTAGAAGTAAGTATAGTTTAATGTGTTAATATTCCATATATTTTGGGTTCTTTCTTAGTGGATAGGTTTCTTCTAATTTCGGACGATTATGATCGGAAAATTTTTTAAGCAAATATTATAGAATATTAATGAATATTACTGAATATTATAGAATGTTAATAAATATTAATGAATATTATTGGATATTATTGAATATTATTGAATATTACTGAATATTATATAATATTAATAAATATTACTGAATATTATATAATATTAATAAATATTACTGAATATTATGGAATAGTAATAAATATTACTGAATATTATAGAATATTTATAAATATTTCACGATATCAAGAGTATTTCTGAGACGTGACCTTTTTGTTATTCCTCTCTATAAATCACCCGAGAAAAACAGTGTTTGCATTAAACGCGTTGATTGACAATAAAAAAGAAGAATCGAGACACCTGAATCGCCGAAAAGACTTAATCTTTATTACACACATCACTCAAGGGAACAAAAAACTCACGCACCCCAAGCCCCACCCAGCACAGAGCATCCCGTAATTTCGCATCAACGGTGATTCGTTCGCGGTTACGTTTTCATTTACGTTCCTGCCTGTCCTTTCATACCCGTCGCCTTAATCCCGAAACTCGGTTCGCCTCCTTATTACCGCATTTTTTGCGCGATTCGGGAGAAAAGACCGTTTCACCGGCTAACGAAGGAGAAAAAGGACAGCGACGAGGAAGAAAGAAGAGAGTAGAAACAGCGTGTGTAAGAGGCGCAACGAAACGGTCTGAGCGGACAACAACGGTGGAGGACAATAAGAGGAGGAACAAAAAGGGGAAGAGCGAAGCAGAGGCAGCACGCAGGATGCATTTAAAGTCGTCTCAACATCCGTTCAGCCTCTCTGTCTCGCTCTTTATCTCACCGACCGGTGCTCTCACCTCTCTGACGGAGCAGAAAAAGAAGAATCCGTGTTCTTTCTTCAGCATACGAAATCCCGCGTCGTCCATCGCGAGTGTACGTGATAGAACGCGTGGTCTCGCCCTCCGACTAGCTTTTTTCGATTATATCTTCCTTTTTTTTTTTTCTTTCTTTTTTCTTTTTTTCTTTTTTTCTTTTTATTTCTTTTTTTCTCTTTTTATAGGTTGCGCCGCGCACGACCGCGGCCAACGTCCGCCATCTTGTCCACGCGTCCGTCCATTCCGCGTCACGTTCTCGATAACTCGTGCAACTTTTCAGCCAGAGATCGCCAGACCAACGTGGCTGATACTCGCGAGGATATTTCGAATTCACGTGGATGGGTGGGTACCGTTACCCTTAAGCGATTCCACGTCCCTGCGGCGAGATAACGAATTTACAACGTTAACCCCGCTGTCTTTTTCCGCCGCCACGCTCGACGAGCCACGATCTGGCTGATCTCCGCGCGACGTCCCGATTTTTCGCGGCACTTTATGCTACCGGAAACACAGCGAGTGGCTGGGAATGCAAGCCTCGAGATCTGATGACTGAACGGTTGTTGCGTTGGAGGGTTACGTTTCGTCGCGATGGAATCGCTTGTCTTATGGTTGGTGAGTTATTTAGCGGAGGACATGTTCGATGGCGTTTCGTTGCGGTTTGGTTATTATGATTTTTTGAGATGGTGGGGTTATTGTGACGCAGCGTTGCTTTTTTGGAAGTACTTTTCTCGGTTGGAGTAATTCTTAATGGAAGATTGATATTTTGTTTTGGTCTGTCTTGGTTAGTTATGGGTTACTTTAGTTTTTTTCTATTGTTTCTTTTTCTGGATGTATTTTCGCGTTATTTGTAGTAAATAATATTTCAGTTTTATGTTTTAGTTTAAGGGATTTTATTCTGTACTTTTAGACCGGGACGATGATGTTTATTTTCAAAGTTTTTGTTAATCGTCCTCGTAATGTGGAATTCTTTAAAAATGGGTTTAAGTTTTTGGTTGTAATTTTGCTTGGTGGGATATTTTGGGAGACACTCGTCAAAATGCATTCGTGAGTGAGATTCGTATCTCTGTCCTCGTTTACACTACACATACGTATCTCTTCAAAATTCTTTCTCTTTTAATTCCAAAATATTTTTTATTCACAAAATATACGATATTAAAGAAATAAACTAAAAAAATTAAAAACACTAAATCTCACTAAGAAATATTTAAAATCATAGTATTTACGTGTTCCATTAATCCAGTGATTAATATTAAAATATTTAGGTTTCCAAAATAAACAATATTAAAGAAACAAACTAAAAAAATTAAAGACACTAATTCTCCCAAAGAAATATTTAAAATCATAGAATTTACCTTAGAATAAACTTCATATCGGATCATATAGATCCAAAGATTAATATCAAAATATTTAGGTTTCCAAAATAAACGATATTAAAGAAACAAACACAAAAACCTAAAGCCACTAAATCTCCCAAAGAAATATTTAAAACCATAACATTCGTATAAAAATAAACTTCATGTCCGATCTTATGTATCCAAAGATCAATATCAAAATATTTAGGTTTCAAAAATAAACGATATTAAAGAAACAAACAAAAAAACATAAAGCCACTAAATCTCCCAAAGAAAAATTTAAAACCATAACATTCATGTAAAAATAAACTTCATTTCGTGTCGTGTATATCCAAGTAGGACAGCAGGGTTAAATGTTAAGTCGCATCAACCGCTCGGTTATTAGCTACCGCACTACTTCTCCCGTTTAAATCATCGCCAAATGTCGACCATCGATCTCGTTATCCCACTGCTTTACACCTCATTTCCAATTCTCGTTACCGCCGATCGGATTTTGCAGAATCTCGCTCCGTATCACCTGTCCGAACGGTGAAATTCCGGTTTCACCGGACGTCTACCGCGTTCCAAGGATTTCGCAAGCGACAGGGGAAACCGAGGGTGGTCGAAAAATCCGGACACCTCTGGTAATCGAAGTAACAGGTAGGATGACGCGGTCAGGTGAGCAGGAAACCAGAGGGGAAAGGGGTCGAATCGGCCGAGAAATGCATTAAAGTCGTATTAAGGCCGTCTCGATTCTAAACCCAACAACTTATTCTCGATGAAAAGCGGTCGTTTCACAGACATCGTTCAGGTGTGTTAAACGGTGTCCGCTGGTTCGTGCGCTTACGTCGATCATGCAAATTCCTAAATCACCGGAGCAACTCGCCGGAACAAGTGTCGCGAGCGTATACGCGCTGCTGAATCGCAGTTTATGCAGTCCTTGAGCAGCATTTTTTTTCTTTTTTTTTTCTTCTCGCGACTCGACTATCACTCGTATCGAGACGTCGATAAGAGGGTTCTCGACAGATAGATAAGAATTAATAGCGGCGCGGAAAAAAAAGGCTTGCTCGAATACAGAATTAATGGACCTTTCCGAGGCACAATCGACGTGAATTATTTGTCAGAATTATTATTTCTTTTCTCTTTTATTTTATTCTTGCGTCAACTCGTGCGAGGCATTGGTAACCATGTTATATGGTTTTGTACATGTGTTATTTAACATATATTATTTATGTAATATTAGGTTGGCCGAGAAGTTTTAGCGTTTCAACGTGCTAATGGAAAGCGATTTTTTATTACGAAAGGAAATATTTTTATTCGATAATGTATTGTCCGTTTGAACTAAATTGTTTTTTGTTTCTAAGATCTGAGCTGATGTTGTATTTCACACCGCTGGAAGACAATCGTCGCTATAAATCGCGCGAACTTTGCGAAACTCGCGCGAAATTGGTTAACGTAATATTTACATATTATATATGTTATATTTCATTTAAAATTTCGTTGGCGTTAAGATTACAATTGGTTGACTTTTTATATTAGGATGCAAATGAAGGTTTAGATACACGTAATAATTTAAAGGAGACGAGAAATTGTGACGCGTTTCAAAGAATTTAACACATTTTTCCGTGACTTTATATTTTTAATCGTCCCGTTGAGATTTTTATCCGTTCGATAGAGTCTTTTTCCTCGTTTCTATTTCGGATTGGACACGATGACGTACTTGATAGAATTTTTTTTGCGTCACATCTGTTGCGCGTCGGAGAATCTTCTTTTTTGATTAGACGAACACGGGTGAGATTTGCATGACCGATTCATAATCTCGTTAATATTGCTTGTTGCTTTCTATCGACCGAGAGATGTCGGAATTATCGTTGCACAATGGCTTTCGTTAAAAAGCGAGGTGTCATTGGTTGATTTATGAAAGCAAACGATNTTCTTTTTTTTTTTTTTTTTTTTTTTTGTTTTTTTTTTTTTTTTCTTTTCGTGTATTTCCATCATTTTTTTTCACGCGCACGCATATCATTAATTCATAATGTAGCCTACGATCTCAACAGTGTTGCATTACGTATTCAGATTGACAAACCGATACGCGTGATGCTTCCGGTTTTCACGGACAAACTTCAGAGGCGTAAAGAAATATTCAAAACAAGAAAGTTAATACGCGTTGAAACGATTATTTAATTTTTGAAACGCAATTGAGTCGTAATTAAAGATAGAACTAAAAGTTACGCTGTATTTAATTGATATTGCCAATGCTATAAATACTTGCAACGAAATTAATAATATGCAAATCATGATTTTCTTCGTTTCTTTATATATTTTTGTTACACTTTAATTTTTATATATCCGTTTAAACTGGAAATATCAGTTACAATCGTAGCAAATTTTTGTTCAATCAAGACACTGTACTTTGGAAATTGAAAAATAATCGTCAATATACATTTTAAGCGTGACTCGTAGAAGTAAAAGCAACTTTTTTTGACACAATTAATCTTCTGTAGCTCCGTGTCACTTAGAAGTTCTATACTCACGTATCTGTATTTTATTTATTTATCACTGGATTGCGGATTTTTATGGAAATTCGTATTTTTATGAATATAATAGAAAAAAGAAAAATAGGAGCTAGATTATAACGAGTATTATATTTTAGGTTTATTTGTATATTTCTGTGCATTTTTATGTCTTCAAATCCTTCACAAATACATAAAAATTACAATCTACTTATCACAATATTAATAAATTTGATTACTGTACCAAAGATAATAAAAAAAAATAGAAGCTAAATTATAACAAGTACTATATTTTAGATTTATTTAAATATTTCTATTTATTATGTGAATTCTGTGCATTTCTGTCTTAAAATTCTTCACAAATACCGAACATCTATACCAAACATAAGAAAAATAAAAGCTAAATCATAACCCGTACTACATTTTACATTTATTTATATATTTCTATTTACCACAAGAATTCTATGCATATTCGTGTCTTCAAATCCTTAAAAAATAAATACAAATTACAATCCACTCATCACTGTACTAATTCGACTCCTAAACCACNGATAGAACTAAAAGTTACGCTGTATTTAATTGATATTGCCAATGCTATAAATACTTGCAACGAAATTAATAATATGCAAATCATGATTTTCTTCGTTTCTTTATATATTTTTGTTACACTTTAATTTTTATATATCCGTTTAAACTGGAAATATCAGTTACAATCGTAGCAAATTTTTGTTCAATCAAGACACTGTACTTTGGAAATTGAAAAATAATCGTCAATATACATTTTAAGCGTGACTCGTAGAAGTAAAAGCAACTTTTTTTGACACAATTAATCTTCTGTAGCTCCGTGTCACTTAGAAGTTCTATACTCACGTATCTGTATTTTATTTATTTATCACTGGATTGCGGATTTTTATGGAAATTCGTATTTTTATGAATATAATAGAAAAAAGAAAAATAGGAGCTAGATTATAACGAGTATTATATTTTAGGTTTATTTGTATATTTCTGTGCATTTTTATGTCTTCAAATCCTTCACAAATACATAAAAATTACAATCTACTTATCACAATATTAATAAATTTGATTACTGTACCAAAGATAATAAAAAAAAATAGAAGCTAAATTATAACAAGTATTATATTTTAGATTTATTTAAATATTTCTATTTATTATGTGAATTCTGTGCATTTCTGTCTTAAAATTCTTCACAAATACCGAACATCTATACCAAACATAAGAAAAATAAAAGCTAAATCATAACCCGTACTACATTTTACATTTATTTATATATTTCTATTTACCACAAGAATTCTATGCATATTCGTGTCTTCAAATCCTTAAAAAATAAATACAAATTACAATCCACTCATCACTGTACTAATTCGACTCCTAAACCACCGTACTAACACCGGACACTCTAAATTCTAAACTCTTAAACTAAACTAAGCAACTCTAATTATACCAAGCAAACAAAATTCCAATTATAGAAAATTAATTCGTATTACACAAAAAAGATACCCGCACATCTCGGTTGAGCATACTAAATAATAGAAGATCAAGAGGGCGTAGAAGGAAAATCCACTAACTCCATTTTCGGTTAAAAGTTCACCGTATCACGCTGCCGAGGCTCGACGAGAGGACGGTTAAGGAAATCACGGTGGAAATCGGGTAAAACGCGCAGCGCGGTTCGCGAGCGTCGGGGAATGTAAAGTAGGTGTAGCTCCCGGTGGATGCACCGCGAAAGACATCTGAGAAAATGAAGATACCGTTACGAAGCGGCATAATTGTAGTCACGGCTAATGCGAGGACATGGAAGAACCGTGATACGCAAGCTTAAGCCAGCTGTATCGCTCGCGCTACGTAATTGTTACAATCTTCAGCTGTTCAAACGTTTCTCTCTGCGTACCAACCAGGAGATCGACCAATTTTATTCAACGTATTCTTTCTTCACCCTCGTATAAAAATAATCTCGTTCGTTTATGAGGGAAAAGAATGTTTCCCGGGTTGATTTAAAAATTATGAACTGGTAATTATTACAAATAGCGAGACTGTGATATGGTAATGAGCGATGAGGAATATTTGAAAGATCTTTAACACTAGAACTACCGAAGTGGTCAAAATGACACATTCGTAATTTTTTACAGAATCTTTATAAATTAACTACGGTGCCTTTGAGCAGATTTCCCGCGATTTTCTATTAAAAACATGGATAAACTTCTGTCTGAATTGCATTGCATATTATTTTATATATTTTCCACTTTGATTTCTTCGGTAGAAATAAGTATACATTAATCGTCGGTAGTTCTAGTGTTAACCAGCTGTGGCGAACTCTTTTCAGATCGCGCACCTATGCGTGTCGCGAGAATCCAGCCCTATATTTTTTTATTTGTTTGTTTTATTCCGTTTCGATCTCCAAAAATTCTAAACATATTGAAATTTACGAATATATTTTAGTTTTCGCTAAAATTACAATTTAAATAGGTAACTAAATTTTACGCGTGACGGATATAATCGTCGTGACACAAAATACTGCCATTTCTCTCATGACATTTCTCCATGATACTGGTTAATGATTTTTATGTTCGAACGATAACGAAGATTAAAAAAAAAAAAGAAAGAAAAAAGAAAGAATTGAAATCTGTTATAAATAATAATAGAAGATTGAAAATGGATTGCTCAGAGGGAGAGTATAATGATAACAGGTTTTTAAATTGTTAATTTACGAGTATATTTTAGTTTTCGCTAAAATTAGAATTTAAATAGGAAATGGTAACTAAATTTTACGCGTGACGGATATAATCGTCGTGAAACAAAATACTGCCATTTCTCCATGACGGATACAGTCGTCAAACACAGCTGACTGGTTAATGATTTTTATGTTCGAACGATAACGAAGATTAAAAAAAAAAAAAAAGAAAGAAAAAAAGAAAGAATTGAAATCTGTTATAAATAATAATAGAAGATTGAAAATGGATTGTTCAGAGGGAGAGTATAATGATAATAAAATTCTTACGCAATTGCTCGATTCGATAAAGTATTGGGCAGGAAATTCTCACAGAATCGGTAGATTAATTTCAAGAATTCCTAAACGCGATTCGGAGGTAGTTCCAACAGTGTTCGATCTGCGGTCGGGCGAAAATTTCGTCGAACGGGTTTCCAGTCTGATAATGTTACCTGCGACCTGTTTCGGCATGAAATACTTTCCATGCCGTGGTGAACACTAAATAGATAGCCGAGGAAAATGTGAGGCGGTCGCACATGCGAGCGTACACCCGTTGGCCACGTAGTGGAAAAGAATAAGGAAAGACTGCTCGTACGAGACAATGAACGAGTTTGTTTAATAATTCCAACACTTACAAGTTTCCAGTAAAATCGTTTCATTGAAACAGACTTGGAGCAAGATGTTAAAAAATGAAGTACAATTTATGGCTCTTTGTGACGTAAATAATTAATGAACGGTAGGTTCATTTTATAAATGTAATATAGATTTTTTATTTTATTTTTTATTAATCTTGTTTCGCGATATTTGTAATTAATACTAGAATTATTGACGATTAGAGTATCGAAGAAATTAAAATGAATTATTAACTAAATTATTTATTTCTTTATTACTGTTAATTATTTATTGTTTATTTATGTATTATTATTAAATTATTTATTATTCATTTATTTATTATTATTAAGTTATTTATTATTCATCTATTTATTATTATTGAGTTATTTATTATTATTATTAAATTATTTATAATTTATTTATTCATTATTAAATCAAATTAAAGATATTTATTTGTATCAAAGAAATAAAAATGAACGACAAATGAAAAAAATACGTAATGCAAGAGAAATGAAGCTGTAAATATTTGTGTAACAATTGATTGCAATAACATACAAATAAAAGAAAAAGAAATCTATATTTTTCATTTTTCCGGGATCAAAAAATCCCGGAAAATTCTATAAAATCGACTCTGACAAATTTATAAAGTCTCTATGAAAAATTAGGAATTGGTCATTTCGACCACTTTGATACTCCCAGCGTTAAACTCTCCACCTACCGTACGCTATCAACACCCATTAATCGCTCGAGAAAAACGATCGAGAATCGAACACCGCGCTAATCGGGTTCTGTCGACATTTTGACACGTTCCGGCACGAAAATTCGTCTCCAGGGAAACTAAACCGGCCACGGGTTTCACAGGGTTTCGCGTGTGTGCCTTGTCGATTGCATAAGCGTCCGGAAAATTTATAAATGGCAGGCGGTCTACACATCTGAAACGAGCGTTACGCAACGGTACACGCCGCTGTATAATATCGAGATATAAGTACCGGTTTCGCAGACGCGAACTTCCACCAAAGTTCGCCGGGACCGTTATTTGTTTTCGATAATTCTAGACCTAACGACTGATCGGTCGCTAGAAAAAAGGAGACACGTAAGAATAGAAGAAAAGATAAATATATAAAAAGGTAGAGACAAACGTGGACGCGTTTATTAAGGATATCGGTAATTACTTTTTCATTAACGAACGCGTGCACGAAACGAGTCACGCGATCCTGTCGCGAAAAATGTTTCACGTACACTTACCGATAGATGTTAAGAAACAAAATAATCGTTTTCGAGAATCGTTTTTGGTTTCATTTTTATTGCAGTCTTTATAGACGCGGAAGGAAGTTGCTTAATATGCGGAGGGTTTCGAATACGTGGGATATTAATATTTATTTGATATTAAATATTAAATATTTACGATATTGTATACTGAATATTTAATATTAAATATTGTTAGTAGAATACGAATAAATATTGATATTCCAATACGTGGAATACGTTTGAATACGTGGAATATTAATTTAATATTTATAATATTGTGCACTAAATATTGAATATTAAATATTTAATATTTATAATATTGTATACTAAATATTTAATATTAAATATTGTTAATAGAATACGAATGAATATTGATATCCCAATATATATAAAATATTAACGATATTTAGTATTCATAAATATTGTGTATTTAATAATACATATTTATGAATTTTTCGGACATTAAAATACATCTTTTTACTTTAAAAAATGGACTTAAGATTGGGGTGAGTCTTATGGTCCAAAAGTAGATGAAACTTGTCTAATAAGAAAAGTGTTGCGAATATGTAGAATATTGGCATAGAAATTATATAATATTCAATATATTAATAAATTATATTAATGGCGACCATCACACGATTATCTTTTTGTATATATAGTAAAATAAAAATAAAATGGCGAAACTGTACTAGTTGTAACGTTTGAGAATAGAATGCATTTTTAATTAATATAGGGTTATATACTGAATATCTAAGAATTACACAACCCCATATTAATTAAGAATACATTCTTATGCATTCATATCTAAGAATTAAGTACATAACCCCACATCCAGAANTTAAAATTGCGTTGGTATAGAATGAGACGAAAGTGGAATAAAGTGTTAATGAATGTTAATACTAGAACTACCAAAGTGGTCAAAATTGGTCATTCGTAATTTTTTTTCGGAAATTTCATAATTAAATTAAGGTGTCTTTGGATAGATTTTCCGTGATTTTCTGTTAAAAATATGGACAAACCTTTGTCTGAGTTGCGTTATATGTTAATTTAGATGCCTTTTACTTTGATTTTTTCAAAGGTAGAAGTAAGTATAGTTTAATGTGTTAATATTCCATATATTTTGGGTTCTTTCTTAGTGGATAGGTTTCTTCTAATTTCGGACGATTATGATCGGAAAATTTTTTAAGCAAATATTATAGAATATTAATGAATATTACTGAATATTATAGAATGTTAATAAATATTAATGAATATTATTGGATATTATTGAATATTATTGAATATTACTGAATATTATATAATATTAATAAATATTACTGAATATTATATAATATTAATAAATATTACTGAATATTATGGAATAGTAATAAATATTACTGAATATTATAGAATATTTATAAATATTTCACGATATCAAGAGTATTTCTGAGACGTGACCTTTTTGTTATTCCTCTCTATAAATCACCCGAGAAAAACAGTGTTTGCATTAAACGCGTTGATTGACAATAAAAAAGAAGAATCGAGACACCTGAATCGCCGAAAAGACTTAATCTTTATTACACACATCACTCAAGGGAACAAAAAACTCACGCACCCCAAGCCCCACCCAGCACAGAGCATCCCGTAATTTCGCATCAACGGTGATTCGTTCGCGGTTACGTTTTCATTTACGTTCCTGCCTGTCCTTTCATACCCGTCGCCTTAATCCCGAAACTCGGTTCGCCTCCTTATTACCGCATTTTTTGCGCGATTCGGGAGAAAAGACCGTTTCACCGGCTAACGAAGGAGAAAAAGGACAGCGACGAGGAAGAAAGAAGAGAGTAGAAACAGCGTGTGTAAGAGGCGCAACGAAACGGTCTGAGCGGACAACAACGGTGGAGGACAATAAGAGGAGGAACAAAAAGGGGAAGAGCGAAGCAGAGGCAGCACGCAGGATGCATTTAAAGTCGTCTCAACATCCGTTCAGCCTCTCTGTCTCGCTCTTTATCTCACCGACCGGTGCTCTCACCTCTCTGACGGAGCAGAAAAAGAAGAATCCGTGTTCTTTCTTCAGCATACGAAATCCCGCGTCGTCCATCGCGAGTGTACGTGATAGAACGCGTGGTCTCGCCCTCCGACTAGCTTTTTTCGATTATATCTTCCTTTTTTTTTT
>SMSQ01002694.1:25615-37545 GCA_019453375.1 Ctenoplectra terminalis | reverse complement strand
TACGATTGATTACAGTTTTTCACTTTGATTTGAAAATGTTTTAATAATTACTGTAGATGGACCGTGGTGTCATTTGATTGTGTAATTGGTGTCAATTACACATGTCGTTATAATGGCGCCACTAAAATGCAAGAAGTTAAGGGAAATGTTAGCCAACGGGAAAGAATTTTTTAAGAAAAACGTGTCGTATTAAAAAATTTGTATTTCTTGGTTATACCTTTGTAATAATTTAAAAACTCCAATATTCTCTCCTGGAAAAGTGTAATATCGTTCGATGGAAGCCTGTTCGGATAACATTAAATTTTATGATCTATAACAGTATAAATTATAGTGGTAAAAAAATTAATTTGCACTTGCAGAGAAGTAATGCTTTCTCATGGATATTCATACTTATATTCATAGTTAGCACATTAGACAGTAAAAAAAATTCCTATTTGAAACAATTTCACCTGAGGATTTCCAACATTTTATTGCGAATCTGCATAGCGTACGGGTATTATGCTCGGTTGCTTGATTATTCGATCTCCAATTAATTGCATGGCAATGCAGAATTCGAAAAGCTTGTAGATCTCAACCGTCATGCAAATCCTTAACCGTGCTCGAAGAAAGTAGAATACTATTTGCAAAATGTTTCAACGCGCCGATTCGAATCTGGCATCAACGTGTAAGATGATCGAATCAGAGGATAACGAGTAGAACTCCGTGACAGATTTTATGTTAACGTAGGAATAACGAGACGGACACTTCTTTCGCGTTTTCAGTTTCTTGGCCGTCTTTATTATTCTCCGGTGTGCCGAGGTAAATGCAGGTGTGCGATTAAGTAGCGCAAAACTGTGCCTGGAAAGCGCTTCTTTCACCGAGAAATCTCAAAGCTTCCAACATTGCAGAAGACCTCGTACCCGATGATATCGTGTTAGCGTTCGTTAACGATTTCTTCTTTGGATAATTATCCGCGCGAAGCTTTGGAAACTCTTCAAATTATAGTGATTACGTAAATCCACGCGTATCGTACGGAAAGATGGACGCAGAATATGTCGGTGGATCTTTAGAAAAATTGAAATTTTATGTTTGTGGATCAAAATTACGTATTAACCGATGATTAACGAGCAACGTTTAACGCATTAGACGCTCTTTCTTGTGTTTTCCTCTGTCAGCGCCATTGCATCGCGTCGAGTTGAGAAAAAAGAAAAAGAAAAAGAAAAACATGGCGTACAATTATGGCGTTCGATGAGCAAAACTGCGCCTCGAGGGCGCTGTTCCTTGCATTAACATGAAATCGCGAGGAGGTTCGAACATTGTTATTTTCTTGTTCCTCGTAATTTATAGATTCGACTTGATCGCGTCGAATTTAAAAGATCGGAACGGTGAATTGACACAAAGGCGCTAACGATTTCGCTCGCAATTAACGAAGTGACTTTCTATGATGGACTCGATTCCATCTGTTCGATGCGTCGAGCGCACGTTTCTTGCTCGCCATCGAGTCTCGTTAAAGACAATCGTGTAATTAAAGAGTTCGACGATTAAAACGAATTAAAACGTTCCACGAAAGTGCATCGTCCAACCGGGAATAAAATGGCGGCATGAAATTGGCGTGTCTTTCACCAACGAGCCCGCGTACCTTTCGGCTGCGGTTGCACCGACATGCAATTTACCAAATCAAATACAATAACCGGTGATAATTTCGCGGCGAGCTAATTACGCGTCAACGTCAAACCGTGAGAGGTCTGGAAGTGTACAACACGGGCAGGCTGTTAGCGGTCGACGCGTTATCGGAACAGGTGCAGCTTCTGAATTTCAACTCGATTATCCGTTCGTTTTACGCTCAATCGATTAAGCGGATTCGTCAAAATCACGCGTGATAGTAGCAGTTACAGAGTTGTCGATGGAACGGATAGTATCTATCGTACGTGTAATTAATTATGTTTCACACTTTCTATCGTTCATAGGTGGATTAACGGGACTGGAAAAAATTGTCACCATAAATAACAAATATAGAAATTATTCAAATTATAATACGTGATAAATTATGCATTTAAATGAAATTCATTGGTATTCCGTTATTTATTTTCATACAGCGGAAAAAAATATTCTTAAATTAAATTAAATACTAAAACTAGCGATGATAATAGATGTTTGAAAAAATACATAATACCTGAGAAACAAAAAGCTTTGTATTTATATAAACCATATATTGTATAGAAAATCGAGGAAAGTACTGAGAAATGCACCGTTAAAAATTTCTAGAATTCTTACGAGAAATTAGGATTAATTAATATTAATTTAAAGATTGGATAGGTATTTAATTTTTCCACTTCATCAACGTACTTCATATTCTTATACTTCATATTCAAATTTCTTGTATTTTATATTCTTATCTTATTTTATATTTTTATATTCAAATTTCTTATATTTTATATTCTTATCTTATTTTATATTTTTATATTCAAATTTCTTATATTTTATATTCTTACCTTATTTTATATTTATATATTCAAACTTCTTACATTTAATACTCCGCAAACATTTTAATCGAGTTATCGTTACTACACTGAATCATTTAAGTACATTCAGAAACATCATTTGTCCATATATGTACTGTACACATATCGCTATGCTTCGCACTCTCCTTTCCTCTCCACACGCTTAACAGAAACACGAAATAAACAAAAAAATAAATCCATGAATAAATAAAAAATTTACAATTACAAGAAAAAACTTGAGCTCTTCAAACGCAACGAAGATCAAGTTGAGAACCAACAGAATTAACAAATTTATTGAATCATTTAAGTACATTCAGAAACATCATTTATCCATATATGTACTGTACACATATCGCTATGCATCGTACTCTCCTTTCCTCTCCACACGCTTAACAGTAACACGAAATAAACAAAAAAATAAATCCACGAATAAATAAAAAATTTACAATTACAAGAACCAACACGAGCTCTTCAAACGCAAGATCAAGTTGAGAACCAACAGAATTAACAAAGTTACTCAGGCTGCCTGGCAGGGTATATCGATACACCGATAATCGCAAGTAGAGGTATCGGCGGTGATGTAAGAGTTCCGTGTTCCCGTGGCTTATATGGAGGCAGATATGTAAAATACACTACGCGAACACTGTGACGTGTCCGCGTATACATATAAATGTATACGTCCGCTCATAATCCAGCGTGAACGATATACGTCGAATCTGGATGTCGATCTACAGCATTGATACAAGCAGATCCGATAGATCCCATAAATCTACGATACCTGCCGGAGAGCCCGACGTCCTTGCAACTATGGCCGATCGTAATATCGTCGACTTCCATGGGGCTCGATGTACACCCGCCGGTAGATCCAATTTACATCGAGCTTACAAGATGAAAATGTGTTCGCGATAAGCTGACCTCACACGGTACACGCCGCTATGATCGAGAGCTTGCCTCCAAGGTAACCGGAGGAAGTTCGTTTTTATGTAAATTAGTAGCTAACCACAATGTTTTACCCTGTGTCGAGTGGTTTCTGTGAAGTTGGAACGAAATTCTAGTAGTCTTACAGAGATACTGTTAGATAAATCGTTTTTAAACAATTTTTTCATCATTCCAGAGGTTGATCATTTATTTTAAAAAATACATTATAGAGACAAATCGTATTTGGTTCGATAGTATTTTTAAAAGTGAAAATAAAAGACATTTATTTGTTTACCGGATGTATTCGATCTTTCGACAAGCAAGTTTGTATAATTTTGTTAATATTTGTTGATTTTGGTGTTCTTTGTTGTTTATTCGCTCTTTGAAGGTATTTTTCTCGTTCTTTTTTCAAGCAATTTTCTTTCTTGCTGTTCTTGCCTGCTCGTTGTTTTTTATCTTGCATACGCGTCCGCTTTGCGCTCTGTGTTTTGTTTTATCTGTTTCTCGCATTCGGTGTGTGTTATATTATATTCTTTTGTGCTGTAATGGGAACTTCAGTCCGAGAAACAAATAAATAAATGATAGAAAGACTTGCTGCGCTTGGAAAATAAACAGTGACGATTTCATCCTCTAATAATCGCTGCGGGGAGAAAATTGAGCGAGTTGCTTTCGACGCTCTTAACGACAGTAAAATGATCATTCTCACATTTGAAATTTGCTTGGGAAAAAAAGGAAGAAAAAAAAAGAAAGAAGAAAAGAAAAAAGAAAAGAAAGAAGAAAAGCAACAGTTTAAATTCTACCTTGCTTCTTCATTTCCATACGGATAGAATCATCGAAGAGGTACCAGGCTTTAACTGTCAAGCGTTTCGAGATCAATCCGAATAGAAAGTAAGAAACAGAACTGTCGATCGTTTCACCGATCGTGCTAGACGTTTCGAGTTGTGATACCGAAGGCTGGGACCGGCGGGGAATTATTTTTAGACCGAGTGAAAATCGAAACACACGAAGGATAGTCGGTACCGCTAAGCGATTACTCAATCACAGGCGGCGGTCGTTGCTGAAACCGTGACTGCAAACCCGTTTCAAGGGCAGGGTCGTGAAAATAATGGTGACGAACGAGACTGAAACGAAATTAAAAGGAAGGAACATCGTCTGTGTTGCGGCACTGCTATCGTTTACACTTTTTATTGGTTGGTTCATTACAGGGAACGATACTTTGAAGATGTGTTAAAATAAAATATAAATTCTGAAGTACACATAGTAACCATATGGTTGTAGTTGTTTAAATTATTATTATTTTTTTTTAACATTTGTCGTAATAATGATGATCGTTTTTAATGAAACTATAATATGATGTGAATATTTATTTGCTGTTTTATTTAAAAAGAGAGAGAGCGGGCGATGACTTTGTTGTGAAATTTATTTAATTAAATATGTATATTTTTGATATTCTATTAGAAAAAGAAATGAAAAGAAAAGAAAAGAAAAGAAAAGAAAAGAAAAGAAAAGGAGTCACTTTATTTAATTAAATATAAATTTTGACATCTTATTAAAAAAGAAAGAAAAGAAATAATAGTAATAACTTTATTTAATTAAATATATATTTTTCACATTTTATTAAAAAAAAAGAAAAGAAATAGTAGCAATAACTTCATTTAATTAAATATATATTTTTCACATTTTATTAAAAAAAAAAAAAGGGAGGACAATGACCTTGCTATAGAATTTATCTAATTAAATATACATTTTTGACGTTCAGTTTAAAAAAAAGAGGGGGCAATGACCCAGCTGTGGAATTTACTCAATTAAATATACATTTTTGATATTCTATTTAAAAAAAAAAGGAGGGGCAACGACCCAGCTATAGAATCTATTTAATTAAATATACATTCTCGACGCCAGGTTCATGAATCAATAAACGTATCCATCTTCTTCAAAGTTTGCTCTATATTTTTGAGCGATGAAACTGTCGCACGTGTTTCCTTTTTACAGTCCTCGCTTCCTTCGCCATTTTCTTCCCGTCATCCGTTGACCCTCGACAGGATACATAAATTCCCGTTAATAATTTCTCCGATAACGCCGAGTTATTTTGTTTATACATGAATAGGAAAAACAACGAAATAAGAATCGTAAAAAGTGATTATACGTCGCAGATTTCCAAGTTTTACATCGATTCACATGCGCCTGGGTTATTAAGCGCAAGATTTTAATTACTGTAAAATGGTTATACTGTCCTTGATGAATGATCTCGAGCTACGATTAGTTAATGGTCACTCGGACGTGCCTTTCAATTATCCGACCTGTGGATCATACGCCTATTGATTTATGTTTCCTAACAGCCACTCATCAGGACTTCCTTGTTTTTCCACGCTGATTCGATCGACAGGAATATTATTGCTTCGAACGAAACAAAAGAACGATGTTCTTCAAAAGCAAGAAAAACCCTTTTCACCGTAAAAATATTACCGAGACCTTTTTCAAACATCATGAAACGAACGCTATACTGTTTCGAGGAGACCAAGTGGCCCGTTCGACGAATTGAAATTACACGTTCCTACGTTTCGTCAAAGAAACCAATTTTTAGATTTGGTTTTTTGGATGGATAATCTAATTTTATGCTGTCCTAAGTATAACTTTCTTCGTGGTAAATTGAAATTCTGTAAATGTTCAGTACTTTATTTATTTATGCAGAAAAAGAAAGAAATTATTTATTATATATACAGTTGGTCAGAAAATTATTCGTCCACCTTAGGTTTATTATAATTATAAAGAAAAAGAGCTTTGATTTCTTTTTAATAATTTGACGTGTGGTCTNCGAACGCTATACTGTTTCGAGGAGACCAAGTGGCCCGTTCGACGAATTGAAATTACACGTTCCTACGTTTCGTCAAAGAAACCAATTTTTAGATTTGGTTTTTTGGATGGACAATCTAATTTTATGCTGTCCTAAGTATAACTTTCTTCGTGGTAAATTGAAATTGAAATTTTAACGTATTCGTTACCATACAGTGGAAAATAAATTGTAATAGCCTGTGACTTGATTTTCCACGAAATTTTCTGTAAATGTTCAGTACTTTATTTATTTATGCAGAAAAAGAAAGAAATTATTTATTATATATACAGTTGGTCAGAAAATTATTCGTCCACCTTAGGTTTATTATAATTATAAAGAAAAAGAGCTTTGATTTCTTTTTAATAATTTGACGCGTGGTTTCGATCGGAAGCGACGTGAAACTAAAAAATAAAAAAAATAAAAATAAATAAAGAACTTTGAATTTCTAATAATAAAATATTTATTGTAATAATAATCAATATAATAATAATAAAATATTATTATTAATAAAATATAATAAAATATTATTATTGTAATAAATATTTACAATAATTATAGAATTTTTCATATTAATTTGGTTCATGGTTTCAATCAGAAATGTCGCTAGCAAAAAAGTCGATCTGTTGAGAAATATCCTATTCTCTGGAGGCTTCGATTCATCGATCTCTGATGTTCATTAAGTCAGACGATAAAACCAGGTCGGATGAAGTTAGTCCGGTGTGTGTAACGTGGTAAAATTTATTCATAAATTCACAGCCACTAATACCGGGAACGTTCGTTCATTTGCATTTAAATATTTTTCTTTCGTTTTTTTTGTTTCTTTTTTTTTGTTTTTATTCGATTACCTCTTTAATTAGTCATGTAGGACGAAAAAAAAAAAGGAGAACGAGATTGACTGACAGAAAGTGGCGGAAATATGTATCGAAATTATAAATGCGAGGGAAATTGGTGTTTTGCAATGTTGCTGTTCGGTGGGCACGACCGTCATAATGCGCTCGTTTATTGCAAGTTTTTTTTCCGTTGTTAAAAAAGGCATTTGAATCCATTTCAGAGACAGAACGCGTTCGTGTAATTGAGAACTCCGTGACGTATTATTTAATATCTCAAAAAATTACAAATTCGAGCTGTACAGAATTTTCTGTAACGTGGAAAAATATAATAAAATAATCTGAATCACAATATTCATAACGACAATGAAAATATAACAAAACATTAATAAAAATGTTTAAATGTTCTCATACTATAATACTACAATTATAAAATAAACCGAGAAGAATCGAATAATTTTGTGTTTGACAGAGAAAAAAATAATAGTAAAAGTTTAAGAAGCTTTAATGATAAAATATTTTTTTAAACTTAAAAATCTTTCTTTTGATCGAATTCTTATTTCGGTTCGCCTCGGTCTACCCTGTTTTAATGAGATTAAATTAATTTCCAGAGAAACAAATTCGGTATCGCGTTAAAAATATTGTTAAGAGAAGCATACGATTTTGTTAGAGAAAAATAAAACGGTTGCGAGTTTATAGCGTTGCGCAACAAAAATAATTGGTAGAAATCAGAAGTTCTCGTTGTGCGAATACGTTTATTCACNGTCCAAAAGTAGATGAAACTTGTCTAATAAAAAAAGTGTTGCGAATATGTAGAATATTGGCATAGAAATTATATAATATTCAATATATTAATAAATTATATTAATGGCGACCATCACACGATTATCTTTTTGTATATATAGTAAAATAAAAATAAAATGGCGAAACTGTACTAGTTGTAACGTTTGAGAATAGAATGCATTTTTAATTAATATAGGGTTATATACTGAATATGTAAGAATTACACAACCCCATATTAATTAAGAATGCATTATTATGCATTCATATCTAAGAATTAAGTGCATAACCCCACATCCAGAACTTAACTCCCAACACTAACCAATTTTCCTTTATATTAAAAATACTATATCAAAAATACTAAAAAAGTACGAAACGTACATGTAAATTTTATCTGTACCCAATTTACAATTTCGAAATGTATCTTGGAAAATAAAGAATGTACTCTTAACTTTCGTCACTAAGCGTACATTTTTAACAGAATCTCGCAAAAAATACCCCCAAAAGAAGCCTTAACACATCTATAAAATCTCCTTAAAAGATTACGAATAGGCGTTAGAAATTTTCCAAGCCGACCAACCAGAAGAAAATTATCCGATTACGGCGTGTCGGCAAGCTTGTGCCCGATATCCTCGTCGCCCTCGCCAAAAGGTCGTTCAACGTGACGTTTAATTAAGTTAAATATTTGCCGGTCGGTCCCATGTGTGGGAGAGCCGGTCCCGTGATGTAACGCGTTATCCAATGCACCAACGATCGAACTTAGAATTCAACCGAGNACTTTAATGATAAAATATTTTTTTAAACTTAAAAATCTTTCTTTTGACCAAATTCTTATTTCGGTTCGCCTCGGTCTACCCTGTTTTAATGAGATTAAATTAATTTCCAAAGAAACAAATTCGGTATCGCGTTAAAAATATTGTTAAGAGAAGCATACGATTTTGTTAGAGAAAAATAAAACGGTTGCGAGTTTATAGCGTTGCGCAACAAAAATAATTGGTAGAAATCAGAAGTTCTCGTTGTGCGAATACCTTTATTCACTTAGGGTTTATACAAATCGTTCGCCTTTAAAATAATCAGCGAGTTGTCGAGTTAAAAGCACTCGAGGAGGTATGCGACACCTCGAGGATTAATTAAAGCTTGCGATTGCACCGGTTTTAACGATCCATCCCGCCCGGCATGTTAAAACGCCATTTGTGAACTATAACCGTGCAACGATACGCGTTCCGCTCACGAAAATAAGGGTATGGACTAACGACGTGAAAGTTTTGTACGTGCCATGTGGTCCGACCAGAAGGCGATTATAATTTCGCAAAATATTAGAAAAAGTTGGGAAGAATTCGTGATATAAAATTCTAGGAACATGAATTTTATTGAAATACAATTTTAGTTAATAATATAATTATTTCTATAATTTTTTTTTTAAATACAATGTTACTTAGTAATGTAGTGATTTCTATAATTCTTAAAAATACAATTTTAGTTAGTAATGTAATAATTTCTATAATTTTTTTTTTAAATACAGTTTTACTTAGTAATGTAGTAATTTCTATAATTCTTTTGAAAAATACAATTTTAGTTAGTAATGTAATAATTTCTATAATTCTCTTTAAAAATACAATTTTAGTTAATAATGTAATCATTTCTATAATATTTTTTTTAAATACAACTTTACTTAATATTGTAATAATTTCTATAATTCTTTTTATATATTCTTTAAACTTACATACTCCATTGATACAAAAATCTTGAGTTTTAATTAAAAAAAAAAAATTAACTGCTGTTTTTATTTTTCACGAGTTTGAAATAAACTGGTACCATTTTTCTACGTTCTCTTTTTAACTTATCTCCGATAATTTTTATTTAATCCTCACACATTCCTCTTTTATGTCTAAGAACTTTAAATAAAAAATAAAATAGTTAGAAAATTCTATCTCGAAAGAGTTCACTATTTACAAGTATATACATATACAGATCCATTATTGTTATTCATAATTGATTTTTGTAATCTCGTAGCTTTATTTTCTTAATGTACGGTTATTATTGCTTCTTTCAAGCCATTCGTTTCCTCGAGAAGCATCCGCGTCTCGTATAATTGCGGACATTCGAAATTATCCTCAATCTATGGTTATAAAAGTGTACGCGAGCGTCTAACGATGATTATTCGCATTGTCTGACGATGAATCAGATGAACATCTCGGTGTATCGAGATCGAAGTATCATCTCGCGATACGGGTTTGACCAAAGAAGAGTTGCTCGCAGGAATAAGTCGTAAAGTCGATTTCCGCCTCGCAAGGTTTCAATCAACGAAGTAGTATTAATCTTCAGAGGTATATTAGTTGAAATTAAAAATATTTGAAGGACTTGAGAAAGGTTTGAGTACCTAGTAGTTTTCTTAATTGTCTTTGAAATTGTAGGAGGAACAAATTTTTATATAATCCTTGAGTAATTTTGATTAATTTTAATGGAATATTGAATATAACAATATAAATTATTTAATAAAATCTTAGAGTAACTTTAATTAGTTTTAATGGAATATTGAATATAACAATATAAATTATTTAATAAAATCCTTGAGTAACTTTAATTAAATTTTATGAAGTATTGAATATAATAATATAAGTTATTTAATATAATTTTTTAGTAACTTTAATTCATTTTGATGGAGTATTTAATATAACAATGTAAATTATTTAATATAATTTTTAAGCAAGTTTAATTAATTTTAATGGAGTATTTAATATAACAATATAAATTATTTAATATAACCGTTGAATAGCTTTAATTAATTTTGATGGAGTATTGAATGTAACAATATAAATTATTTAATATAATTTTTGAGGAATTTGATTAATTTTGATGGAGTATTGAATATAGCAACATAAGTTATTTAATAAAATCCATAAGTAACTATGATTAATTTTGATGGAGCATCGAATATAACAATATAAGTTATTTAATTAATCTCGATAGGAAAATTAGGTTTGATAGAATAACGAATATAGCGGTGTAGAAGACTTGGTTTCTATCTCCAAGCAATCTTGCGTGATTGAGACGGTTGAAGATACAAAAGGATACTAATTTGGTGTTGATGATGTACGATATTGCGGCTATTATTTCTAATGAAGCCTCTATAAATAAATCAAAAACAAAAAAATGTTTAACGATAGGTAAGAAAGCGTGACGAGCACCGTTAACAACTGAAGTCTTCACGCTTCGAGGTATGATTTTAGACAAAATGTGTGGTGAAACACGCGAAGCTGAAGAGACCAAGTTATATATCGCGAAACATTAATTAGAAGATAAACTGTTATAAAATATGTATTCTACTGTATCGTAAAACACAAAGTGTCAAAATAACAAGGTATCGTGAACTTTCTATGAAACTCCATATAATTCTACTAACAAAAACCTTTTATCGATGCAAGAATTTCGTGAAAACGGAGTACACATTTAATATATCTGACTCTTGAAAGCGCAAAACTATATGTTTCTATCAAATCTAAATTTTTCTCTAGCCTAATATCTACACATTTCATACATCAAATCCAATAACTAAAATTAAAATTACTCGAATACATTTAATTACTAAAAAATTCCTAAAACCTTCCACGCCAGCAAATTTCTAACGCTTCGAGTATTGCAATAAAAAAATCTATCAATTTAATCCAGTCAGAAACTCATCCTGCGCCGCTCATAGACGAAGATCAACAGCGATCGCCATCGATCACTCGCGTTCGAATCATTTTTTACAACCTTTTAAGGTTCCCAAGCCCCGTCCGATTATATCACGGCGCACGTTACCGTGAAATTATTTTAATTGAACGCTTTTTTCCACGCCGGTTCCTCAATTTAAACAATCTCTTCCGGAGAAGGAGGCAATATCCTTTCGAACGCGATGCCGCTGAAAAGGTGGACGTTAAATTGGCCATTAACGTGAGAGTCACGTGGTATCCGTTGTCTCGCACGACGTAACGAATTTGTGGCCGCTTAACATGATATTTAATTAAGCGGGTGGAGTGGTTGGTTCTGTCGAAAGGAAACGAGGAACGGGAGGGAAGAAAAACAAAAAAAAAACTAAAACCCCCCCCCCCC
>SMSQ01002694.1:9226-25205 GCA_019453375.1 Ctenoplectra terminalis | reverse complement strand
CCCCCCCCCCCCCGAAAAAAAAGACCAAAAAAAAGAGAAGAAAAAAAAGGAAAACAAGACAAGGGAGGAATAATATCGCTTTCGGCCGCCGTGAACGGTATTATTTATCGGTCAGCGATACGGCGACGACGTTCAAGAACGGGCCATCGTGTCTCGCGTGTATCGAAAAAGGAAGTGGCCAATGACTCGTTGACTCGTCCCGTAAAACTCGATTTATCGATGTTGCCTCGGGTATTTCGTCGTTTCACCTTCGATGAATATTTATCGCGCCTCGCCAAACAATTTGTTCATTCTTTTTCTCCCGCGCTCTCGTCCGTCGGCGCACCGTCCACTGCGCCGCATCGCGACGCGCGTGCGCGTCCACTGCTGCGTATGCGCAGAACCTAGAGCGCCTTTTTTCGCGCTCGCCTCCCGGTGTCTTGCGTTGCAATAAATTTCAACGCTACAAACGACGATTTGGTTGAAAAGTAATCTGTCCATTAACTTCGTTTCCCGTTTCTATCGTCGCACGGCGATACAGCCTGCAAGGGAGGAGCATTAGCGCGAATAAACCGCTTAACGTCGATCCTGGTTCGCCGTGAAATACGAAGCACGATACGTGGTGTCTAAGCTCTCGAGGCGGCACGTTGCGAGCTCGAAAGTCTGCACGAATGGGGGCTATTGATGCAGTTCACTGCGTGAGAAAGCGAACACATCGATCGAGGTACTGTGTGGAGAAACTTTCGTTAAGTTTTGCGCTATTCGCTCGCACTGTATTAGTCAGCCAAACCCGAATACAAGATTTTGTCCAATTTCTATTGCAAGCTTTCTTTTTTTTTTTTTTTCTTTTTTTTACCAATATGGCGACGTATCGGACACGGGATCTTGTATTTCGGTTGTGTTGGCAGATTGGTTACCCTCGTACAACACGGTCATTGGGTTGTTGAAAATTGTTACGCGAAACACCGAACTGGTGCGAAATGTAGGGTTAGGAATGGAAAATGAGCGAAAATTAATATTTTTTTTTTGCGATTGAGAGAAATATGTTTATTGACGCGATTGATAATTGATGGTGTATGATACATGAGAAGGGAGAAAGAATGGAGGGTTTATAAATATGGTCGATATTGTGGGAACGAAATGAATTTGGTACTATGATATTGTAAAATATTAAAATATGAAATAATGGTGTGTTTAGAATTTTTTGTTACGCGGAGTGTCGCGTAGAAATTTTGTCGAATTCTGGAACCGTGGTGGAACGAAACCGTGTTACACGGGGGTTGCCTGTGTAGCGAAAATGTTTTCAACCGTTTGCTCTCGAAATTTTTTTAAGTTTCATGGAACTGTTGTAAGAAGTTAGGGTTGGTTTGGAGAGAAGGAAAAAGATAATAAATAGTTACCATGTTTCATTTATTTTATTAATTTGGTTTGTTTTAAAGTTTTAAGAAAAATTTAGTTTGAAACTTAACCTCTGAAAAAGAACGGGGTGCGAACGGTTGAAATGTAATTTTGTTGGTTTATATAAAGTGGATCGAAGCGAATCGGATAAAAATGAGAAAATTAAAAAGGAAACTTGAAGTTTAAGTTCAAAACAATTTTTTATCATCAACTTTGAAATTAGAATATTCTAATTACGAATTTATGAACTTTTATTTAAAAGGTAACTTTCTAAATGTTGATTATTGCTTTTTCACTATCCAAAGAAAATTATCCGATTCGCCTCCGTTTACTATTCTGTTTCATCTAAAAAGTGTTACACATTTCCCAAACGTTTCTGAAAAACAAAATTCTAACTGTTTTGTAACCTATTGCACACAAAATTCGCTTAATATCGCGAGCAGCCGAATATTTTTGCAAACCAATTGTATATCTTTATCATTGACGCTATTTTTAGCTAAAAATTAAAAATTATAGGTATTTAAAAAAATATTTTACCATTAACGCTAGAAATACCAGTGATTGAAGTAGATTTATCTATAGCTAAAAATTAAAAATTATAGGTATTTAAAAAAACATTTTACCATTAACGCTAGAAATACCAGCGAATGAAATAGATTTATCTGTAGCTAAAAGTAAAAAATTATACGTATTTAAAAAAATACCAAAAATAAAAGTAACAATTCTTTGTGCATATTATCAAAAAAAAAAAAAAAATCATAGAAAATCCTCAAAAATGCTACACGATGAATTTATAAAGTTTCTATAACAAATTACGATATCCAGTCGTTTCGACTGCCTCGGTAGTTCCAGCGTTAAAGAGCTCTAAAAATCTATTCGTTATTTTGAAGTACAGCTAAATAGATCAGGAAGTTATTAAAAGATTACTCGTTAAACCGAGCAGCTTCTGAATCGGCAAAAACTTAATAGCAAAATAGCAATTCGATATGTAAGTTAGGAAATACTCGCGCCATCGTTGCATCCGGCGTCTATCGGTACCATATTCGCGATTATTTTTCAATGCTTGCTCGACGACAGTTACGCAATTTCATGCATACGATCGTCCGATGTTTACGCCGATGCGTTTAATTACTCGAGTTTCTCGCTATAACGCGGCCAATAACGAAACAGCTTAAAGGGAACGGAATTAACGACAATTACGGAAGACCGGGGAAGGATCATTAAGCGTATAATCGTCGGCCATGGGCACGATTTGTTATTGGACGACGCGATGAGATAATAATTAGTCGCTGTTAAACGGGAATAATTTTAAGCGGATACAATCTTGCTCGAACGGAAAAATGAACATTATTAATTAGCGGTGAAAGTGGCCGATGGTGCGTGTTAACGGTTATTAGAAATTATGGGATCGTTAAGTCGAGGGGATTTTGTATTTCTGTGAGTATACAATGGATAGATAGAATAATTACAGATCGCTCCTTTGTCTTTACATTTAAACATTATGCATTCGTCGAACACTGTTATTAAGCATTTAATTAATCGCTAAGTTAGTCCAACGTATGTTGTTACAAATTAGATGATCTGTTAGGAGATAAACTTAATTTTTTTTTTAAGTATACACCGAAGGAACTAGATTTTCAAGGATACAGATGTTAACACTAGAACTACCATAGTGGTCAAAATGACCCATTCTTAATTTTTTATAGAAATTTTATAAATTGACTGTGGCATCTTGGAGGCAATTTTCCGCGATTTTCTGTTGAAAATGTAGACAGAGCTTTCTTTAGCTACTCCCGCTTTAACACGTTAAAAGCTATTCCGATTTTGGTCGGCTCTCCGTTAGGCTGTGTGGCGCGATACTAATTAAAAAACATTTGGTCGTAAAATAGTTAAAAATTTAAGAAAAAAATTGTAGAAGCTNTTTTATATAATCCTTGAGTAATTTTGATTAATTTTAATGGAATATTGAATATAACAATATAAATTATTTAATATAATCCTTGAGTAAGTTTAATTAATTTTTATGGAATATTGAATATAACAATATAAGNGAATTAACGACAATTACGGAAGACCGGGGAAGGATCATTAAGCGTATAATCGTCGGCCATGGGCACGATTTGTTATTGGACGACGCGATGAGATAATAATTAGTCGCTGTTAAACGGGAATAATTTTAAGCGGATACAATCTTGCTCGAACGGAAAAATGAACATTATTAATTAGCGGTGAAAGTGGCCGATGGTGCGTGTTAACGGTTATTAGAAATTATGGGATCGTTAAGTCGAGGGGATTTTGTATTTCTGTGAGTATACAATGGATAGATAGAATAATTACAGATCGCTCCTTTGTCTTTACATTTAAACATTATGCATTCGTCGAACACTGTTATTAAGCATTTAATTAATCGCTAAGTTAGTCCAACGTATGTTGTTACAAATTAGATGATCTGTTAGGAGATAAACTTAATTTTTTTTTTAAGTATACACCGAAGGAACTAGATTTTCAAGGATACAGATGTTAACACTAGAACTACCATAGTGGTCAAAATGACCCATTCTTAATTTTTTATAGAAATTTTATAAATTGACTGTGGCATCTTGGAGGCAATTTTCCGCGATTTTCTGTTGAAAATGTAGACAGAGCTTTCTTTAGCTACTCCCGCTTTAACACGTTAAAAGCTATTCCGATTTTGGTCGGCTCTCCGTTAGGCTGTGTGGCGCGATACTAATTAAAAAACATTTGGTCGTAAAATAGTTAAAAATTTAAGAAAAAAATTGTAGAAGCTTGCAAAGGAAAGTTGTATCTTTGTTTAATGCGATTTAATAGAATCCATTAATAAATTACAAGGTATTATTTTTTAAAATTGATACCGTCAGCTCTTAGAAACCAACGATACCTAAACGGAAATTTCAGCGTCGGTCCACAGGGATCGGCGTGGTGTTTAACGCGTTAAAAAAATTCTAACCACGGAAGCATAAAATCCAACATCCTAAAAAACACTCTAAAAGGGTCACCTACCCTAAAAACCAAAATACTAGAATCATCAAACAATAAAATACTAAATATTAAAATAAAAAAAAAATAAACTGTAGTATATTTATATTTATATATAGTATATGTATATTTAGTATCCCAGTTTAGAATAACAGCGGATATTCCCAAAGACGGATAAAAAAGGAAAGCGCTGGCTAAGACCAGGCCCAAGGGACTGGTGAGTGCTTTCCCAACCGATGCATAAGGCGAGGAGCGCGTAATAGTGGAAGCGAGGGTGCACAAGCACTTTTCCGAAAATGGTAAAATAGAGAAGATTGTCGTTAACCTTGAAGAGAGAAGGACCTATACACTTTAAGCTATTAGGTTGTCCCAAAAGTTTCTTTCGTCATCTTCGCGCAATAACTTCGTTTTACAGTGTTTATATAAACATAAAGCCTTATTTGTTGTTAACCCATTGCCGCACACTTTTTATTTAGAAGTGGCGCTCAGAAACACACTTTTTTTTCCAATTGTTTATGTCTACCAGATGAAATTGAGTGTAACTTGTATATTTGGAAGTGAAAATTATCACACTTGGCCACAGTTTTATTACTCGATAATTAACAAGTGTATGCATTAGAACACTTCGTACTAACGCTGTTCTTTTTTTAATAATTAAAATTTGCATGACGTCTATAGCCTACCTTTTTTTTTTCAATTGTTTATGTCTACCGGATGAAATTGAGTGTAACTTGTATATTTATAAGTGAAAATTATCACACTTGGCCACAGTTTTATTACTCGATAATTAACAAGTGTATGCATTAGAACACTTCGTACTAACGCTGTTCTTTTTTTTAATAATTAAAATTTGCATGACGTCTATTTGCCTACGTATCGACAAAAATTTGAC
This sequence comes from Ctenoplectra terminalis, assembly GCA_019453375.1. Taxonomy (NCBI): domain Eukaryota; kingdom Metazoa; phylum Arthropoda; class Insecta; order Hymenoptera; family Apidae; genus Ctenoplectra; species Ctenoplectra terminalis. Next base: position 19,939 of record SMSQ01002694.1, on the reverse strand, counting down.
GACTATAGCCGTCATTTGCGGCAATGGGTTAAACGTGAGATGCAGAAAGGTGATGGAGCAAAATAGATCCGATGTAACATAATAATATATCGTAAAACATAAATTATCATGCATCCATTGCTTATTAATAAAACGGAAGAAACTTCTGGGACAACCTAGTGTCTTACTGTCCAACTATTTTTGTTCTATTTTATATCTATTTTTATGTTTTTCTTTTACAAACATATAATCCTTTGTCACAATACCACAAAACGTTCACGAGTCGCTCAGAAGAGATCGCGTCCGAACCGGTTGGTATTTACAAACCGCGTTGTGACAAGCCAGCATCCAACAGCTCGTAGCATTTCCATTTCCATCTTGAAGAATCCAAGCGTTTCACTTACACGCGATAAAACACGTCACGAACGCGAAACGAAATTGCACGTGAAAAGCGGCGAGCAACGAGCGGCCGTTAATAAACCGTAAAATCGTTAATCCATAAAAAGCGGAGAAACTTAGAAGCATCGCGGTGCCCTGAGATCACGCCGATTACCCAGGAGTCAGGCCCTCGAATATTTCACCCTGCATGCGATCCGCGGAATGAACACGTCATGTAAGAATACCGGAATCGATTTATCTTCGACGCTCGATTGATTTATTGGCGATCGAACGGATCGTATTTAGAAGCGGTATCGCGCAACCTCGCGGGCTATCCTCGATTCGTAAATCTTCGTAGATCCCAAGCTCACCGGGAGCCGATAAATCACGTACCGTGGCTCGCGAAAAAGAATTCTCAAATTGTTTATAATACAGGCTATTAGTGTGCGCGTAATTACGATTCGGATGGATCGGTACGACGGTGTAAATCAATCTGACTTCGAGGGAACTATCATTGGGTTGATAAGAGGCCGAGTCTTTTTACGCTCGTATTTGTGAATATATTAGGTGTCGGAAAAAGTTTGCGTGGATCAGTGGTATAAAATTTGGGAAATTGGTGTTTTTATTAAATGTAATTTTATTTGATTATTTGGTCATTGTTTTTGTGGCTTTTGGTTCGTTTGGTAGTTGTTCCTTTTATCCTTCTGCTTAGATTCCCTATTGAAGATCTTAGGACGCGCGTGGATCCGTGATATAGAATTTGGGAAATTGGAGTTTTTATTAAATGTAAATTATTTGATTATTTGGTCATTGTTTTTGTAGCTTTCGTTCATAAAATTTGAGAAATTGGAGTTTTTATTAAATGTAATTTTATTTGATTATTTGGTCATTGTTTCTGTGGCTTTCAGCTCGTTTGGTAGTTGTTCCTTTTATCCTTCTTCTGCTTAGATTCCCGATTGAAGGTTTTAAGACACGCGTGGATCCGTGATATACAATTTGAGAAATTGGAGTTTTTCTGAAATATAATTTTATTTAATTATTTGGTCATTATTTTTTGTAACTTTCGGCTTGTTTGGTAGTTGTTCCTTTTATCCTTCTTTCACTTATATCTTCAATTGGAGATTTTAGGGCACTCCTTGTTTATGATAAAATTTATTTTTCGCGTGGATTATGAAATTTGAAGTGTAATCGGATTTCAGGAAAATTGTTAATATATGAGAACGAGATTTTGGATTTAAAGTAGCATTTTCTTATATTTTTCAAAGATTGAAGTTAGAACAATTGTAATAATACTTTGGATTGAAAGTGGTATTTTTTAAATATATTTCTAAGATTTAATTTAGAACAATTATTACAATCATCTCAATTACTCTAAATTTAGCCTTAGAAAAACATTAAAAAAATATCGCTTTAAATTCTAAACTATTATAACAATTGTCCAGACTTCAACCTCGGAAAAATATAAAAAAACATTACTCTAAATCCAAATCCTTATGTGTAAATATTAACACCTTTCCTAAAAACCGATTACGCTTCAAAATTCACGCAAAAATTAAATTTTATCATAAACAAGAACTGTCCTAAGAGTTTCGATCGATGAGTATAAGTGGAAGAGGGATGAAACGAACAAGTACCAAATGAGACGAGAACTATGGAAATAACGATTATATTTAATTTACAATTATTTACAATCATGATAATTCAAAGTCTTTTGAGCGAGATTGTATACAATAATCGGTTCACAGTGAACGATTATAAACACTGAAAGCAGTAAAATGGTTAAACGTGGAAGATTGACGCGCGACAACGAACGTATGGAAAAGAAAGCCTTAATAAATCTGCATCGAGATCCGATCGCGTCGAATATATTTCGCGTGCGTCGATGCTCACCCGGTATACTAAGGAGCAACCGTGTCTCCCGAAGGATTTATGCCCGCGACGAGATACGCGGCCATGGTCGCGGTATTTTATCTGGCCACGGGAACCGCCGCTTCGACGTCCGAATAAATTTTTATTCGTTAACGTCCGGCTCGATAAGTGCTCGCGAAAGTATGGCGCCTCGTCGGTTCTCTTGGTTGGTGGCTTTTTCAAGTTTCTTAGGGTCTTGCTCGATGTTTTAAGGTATGAGTTTTTGGAAGATAGGGCTGACATATAGTTATTGTTTTTTAATTGAAGGGAACACGGTTGTGTCGAAAATAATTTAAGAGATTTTGTAGGGTTGCGGTGCAGAGGGTGTGATGGGTAAAAAGGATTTTTTGAAGTAGGAATAATAACGAGAGCTGTTTGAAATTGTGGAGTAGGTTGAGGTATTTTATATTTTTGGGGTGTTTATAGGTAAAATTGGTTAAAAGAATTTTTTAAAATAGGAATAGTAATATTAAAAATTGCGTAGCAAGTTGTGATGTTTTATATTTTGTGGTTTAGTTTGAGATTTGAATATTTATAGATAAAATGGATAAAGACAATTTTTTAAAATAGGAACAATGATATTGAAAATTATTAGTTTGAGATTTTGATATTCATAGGTAAAATGGGTAAAAAAAATTCTGTGAAATAGGAATAATAAAATTAAAAATTACATAGGAAGTGGTGATGTTTTATATTTTATAGTTTAGTTTGAGATTTGAATATTTATAGATAAAATGCGAAAAAAGAATTCTTTAAAATAGGAATAATAGTATTTAAAATTGTGTAGTAAGATGAGATGTTTGATGAGATGATTTTGATGTTTATAGATAAAATAGGTAAAAAGAATTCTCTAAAATAGGAATAACAATGAAAGCTGTTGAAAATTATGGAATGAGTTGAGCTATTTTGCCAGTAGCGATGATTCTTTTAAAAGTTAAAGTTCCAAGTGGAAGCGTTCGAATATCTGTTTCTAATTTCTCCTCTCTATCGCCCTTTCTCTGTTGAATATTGTTCAGACACATTAAGAAACGCATAGACGTAAGTAGTCGATGGAATGAATGCGTTAACTGGTGATTTCCTCGCAGCGTGTTCTGAGAAATCGCGGCTAAATTACGTCTTTAACCTCAATGGACCTGATTCTTGAATCGAGACTCGAGCAAACACACGCCATTTTTATTCTTCGACACAGATTACGATGTTAAAGGAATCTCTCTGGCATAGTCAAATTTAATTTTCCGTCCGAGCGATGACGAGAAGCGTTGATTATTCAGCAATAAAAATTTAGAAGCTTACAGAACGTTTAAACGCGACATAATTTAAATACAAATATTTTTTTAAATCATTCGAATGTATTAAACAACGATTTGAATTTAAATTAATAGACAGAATTATATTTTTTAATTTTATTCCTTTTCCGTTTATCGCAGCGTTAATTTTCTACGATCGATCCAATTTCAATTACAATTAGCGATTCCATTTCGTAGGAGATATTTTTATTATCAAGTTACACAAAATTTAAACATTTATTCGATCGTCAGTAAAAATTAGCTAATGCTCGTTTCAGGCAGTTCTGTGGAAATTTCATAATTCTTGTTCTTATTAATTTCTGTTAATGTAACACACTTGCTATCGTCGTGAAAATGTGACTTGTCACGTTACAGCCTCGAGCCTTTCAATCATACGTACAACACGCTTAAGCCACATTAGCCAACTTAGGCCGTTTGCTTTGGTAGTTGCAACTCACGAGATTTAATGCGTTACTTTTGAAACCTCTAGGCTCCTTTGATCGAATGAAATTAAAATTCTTTTAATTTATTTAACGATGTTTACGCAACTCATTCTTTTTTTATCCGTGTTGATGTTAACAAAATTGTGTTCTATTTATGTAAACGTTGCGATGAGTTCCAATTTATTCCCGTCGGTATTTATATCGTGAAACAAAAAGAAGATCATTATCTACATTTAATTCTTCTTGTTACGCAAGTCTCGAGTATTTTTCTTATTATAAAAAAGGCGATATTAAATTAAATAAATAGATACACAAAATGGATATTTTTATCAAATTAATTATGCTAGAAATGTAAGCAATTACCATGGAATAGATACAGGTATTTCACACTGGTATTTAACAGAAAAATTTTATTTACGATCATTAATTGATAAAATACGAAAGGTCGCACGTGCAATTTTAATTTATTCAAATTTCAATATCAAAGAATTTTAATTATATTTTATATTATGTTATATTATTATATTTTATTATTATTATATTATTATATTTTATTATTATTATATTATTATAGTTTATTATTACTACATTACTATAGTTTATTATTATTATATTATTATATTTTATTATTATTGCATTATTACATTTTATTATTATTATATTATTATAGTTTATTATTATTACATTACTATAATTTATTATTATTACATTATTATATTTTATTATTATTCTATTATTATTTTTTTATATTATTTGTAGCTAATATTTCACGAACATGGATATTCAATAACGAGTTCCTCCATTTTTCCTTTAAATTTCCCACGAGATATAAGTTTCAAATAACAATCACTGTTACGAGCTCTCTTTATAAATCTCGAAACACGAACGAACTCAATAACGGAGGCTACTAATTCCCGAGTCGTTTCCATTATTCCATGAACTCTTCTTACTTCGCGCCAAGACTCTAAAAAGATACTTGGCCTTGATTACATCCACTTCCTCGACCGCTAGCATAATAAGTCCCTGGTGTACGAACACATATTTTATGACAGGAACATTATTCCCAGAATTATCTCTTCGAACCGTGTCCGTTTCCAAAGAAATCGGCGAGGCACGCGAGTAAAACCCTGTATTAACCCTTGTTTCGATAACCACAATCGTCGACGTGTTTTACATAGTCCATTTTATCCTCCGGTAACTAAATTTTTAACTTGAAACAATCGTGGTTATCAATCAATAACTCGAACTATCAAACTGGTGAAAATCAATTCCTAATTTCTTGTAGAAATTTTATAAATTTACCGTGATACATTTTTTGTCAATTTTCTCTGATTTTCTCTTGAAGATATAGACACAGTATTTTGTTTTCTTTTTTTTTATGTATATATATATATATTTTATTATCTATATATACCTTTTATTTTGATTTCTTTGGTATAAAAAACTGTACTTTAATCATTGGCGGTTTTAGTATTAAAATATTTTACGCGAGGGTTAATACTAGAATTATCGAAATAGTCAAATCAATTCCTAACTGTATGCGTGATTTCCAATAATATTCCGTTAAAAATATAAATGAATGTTAATTTAGATTATTTTGGCACAAATAAGTACACTTTAAGCATCAATAATTCAAAAGAAAANATTGCATTATTACATTTTATTATTATTATATTATTATAGTTTATTATTATTACATTACTATAATTTATTATTATTACATTATTATATTTTATTATTATTCTATTATTATTTTTTTATATTATTTGTAGCTAATATTTCACGAACATGGATATTCAATAACGAGTTCCTCCATTTTTCCTTTAAATTTCCCACGAGATATAAGTTTCAAATAACAATCACTGTTACGAGCTCTCTTTATAAATCTCGAAACACGAACGAACTCAATAACGGAGGCTACTAATTCCCGAGTCGTTTCCATTATTCCATGAACTCTTCTTACTTCGCGCCAAGACTCTAAAAAGATACTTGGCCTTGATTACATCCACTTCCTCGACCGCTAGCATAATAAGTCCCTGGTGTACGAACACATATTTTATGACAGGAACATTATTCCCAGAATTATCTCTTCGAACCGTGTCCGTTTCCAAAGAAATCGGCGAGGCACGCGAGTAAAACCCTGTATTAACCCTTGTTTCGATAACCACAATCGTCGACGTGTTTTACATAGTCCATTTTATCCTCCGGTAACTAAATTTTTAACTTGAAACAATCGTGGTTATCAATCAATAACTCGAACTATCAAACTGGTGAAAATCAATTCCTAATTTCTTGTAGAAATTTTATAAATTTACCGTGATACATTTTTTGTCAATTTTCTCTGATTTTCTCTTGAAGATATAGACACAGTATTTTGTTTTCTTTTTTTTTATGTATATATATATATATTTTATTATCTATATATACCTTTTATTTTGATTTCTTTGGTATAAAAAACTGTACTTTAATCATTGGCGGTTTTAGTATTAAAATATTTTACGCGAGGGTTAATACTAGAATTATCGAAATAGTCAAATCAATTCCTAACTGTATGCGTGATTTCCAATAATATTCCGTTAAAAATATAAATGAATGTTAATTTAGATTATTTTGGCACAAATAAGTACACTTTAAGCATCAATAATTCAAAAGAAAAAAATTTTTTTAAATATAGATACATCAGTTTCTAACTTTTAAGTCACACGATCCCATAGAGGGTTTTAATTCAACATTGCTCGTAGCATCAGGCGCAAACGCCCCGAACAATTCTTCCATGATTCCCCTAGAACAGATCGTTTACACCCCTATAGGACGTGGCTGAATCGGTGAGAGTTCTTGTCGAGGAATCGAGCGGCCAGCGTTTCTAGGCCAACGAGGCTGGCCTACGCCGTGAGGCGCGATCTCGTTTTTCGATTAAAATTCGATATAGCCTGGTAACTGTAACTCGGTTCGCCGCTCTCGACGAAGAAACGTTCCGGCCGTGTGTATATAGAAGGCCGTTGCAAAAAGGCCCGAGGAACCGTAAGAAGAGCGGAGAGCGACCAAGAAACAGGGAGACGGCGTGTCCATCAACGTCATTCTCGTCGAATCATCGTTGCATTAACGGCGTTAACGGCTGATCTGCCTTTTGCTCTCGCTACGAAATATCGGCTTGATTGGCATTTAGGGTAATACGCGAGGAACGGAGACGAAAACGATGCCGTAAATCGGTTGAACGGCGAACCGCAGATCAGTTTCGGGCGTTCCCCAAGCGTTGCTTTACTTTTTTTACATCGTTATGGGAACTGAATTTGCCTCTCCTTTGCGGTGTTCATTAACTGTATCGTTTATGTTGTTAATTCTTATTTTCTTGTCTGTTTTTTTTTTTTTTTGTTTTTTTTTGTTCTTTTGTTTGATCTTTGGAGGTACAGTGGGAATATGTTTTAATATATTGGGCACAAGGTTGTTTAGATAACTGGATCGTTCGCGTAAAATAGCTGAATAATCGAATCGTTGGCTCTCCACGCCTGTGGTATTAAAATTATTTAGTATAATTATTGTTTAAATGATGATTTTATATGAAACGTGCATAGTGGGCACAAGGTTGTTCGGATAACTGGATCGTTCGCGTAAAATAGTTGAATAGTCGAATCGTTGGCTCTCCACGCCTGTGGTATTAAAATTATTTAGTGTAATTATTGTTTAAATGATGATTCTATACGGAATGTTAATAAATATTGATGTTGTACATGGTTGGAATTCTAGCCATGTTAGGCAACTTTTATTTAGGTTTTATGCAGTGTAATTCTGTCTTTTTTTTTTTAAGTAAAAAGGTGTGTTTTATCGTCCGAGAAATTTACAGATCTATGGTATTAAATATATAATAGTTATAAATATTGTAAATGTTAATATAATTTATCAAGTTTCCTCTAACCTTGAGGAATGTTTAAAAATGGAAATAAGAATTGTGATAATAAGTATACAAATATGTGAAATAGCGGAAAAATTGAGAAATAAATATTCGAACGAAGAACGAATTATAACTTTGGAATTAGGTATTTAATCATGTGTAATAAGCATAATACTGTCACTACTGTCAGGATGATTGATGGTGATAGATGGCTACTGATAGGCATAGTTTGAGAGAAAAATATTCTTTTCTTTACATAAGAATGCTACTCCATTACTGTACTCAAAATGTTTCTTATAGAGTCTACGATAGAAAAACAAACGCTTAATCATCTCGCGTAGATTTTTTTTTACTATGGCTTAAGTCGTTTTTAAAGCGAATGAAAAATTCTTCAGTTTATTTTTTTATTAAGTCTTAGTTTTTATTACGCCGAATCGAAATTCCTTCTTTTGAAGTTAAAATCTCTAGCTACTTTCAGGTGGTATTAGTTACAAATATATATTTATAATTGATTTAGGTATTAGTTACAAATATATATTTATAAATTTACAAATTATTTTGTCTTTACTTCTCAAATAATAAATTTACATCCACGCGTCTTATTTCTCTTTCTCCAAAACGGAACGCAAAAATTAACTCAAAAACGAATCATCACGATCAGTTACAAACGTAAACCCAGATTTCTTGACTTAACAGCTTCAATTGACTTAGAAATTACATATTCAAGTATCTAAATTTTTTAAATTATATTTCATTTGCCTATCACCATACCACATAATACCACATAATACCAGATAGTACATTTACATGAAATATCGGTCCAAAAAATTTTTAATCAAAGTAAGAAGTTGGAATGAATCGTAATTTTTTCCAACGAGCGAACATAAACCGGATCATAAAGAATCAACACATCCGACTCCATTTTCACACCATTTCCTCGACACCGCCTCGACATCTTCAACATTCCTCAACAAAAGAGCAAACAAAAAAAAAATCAATCTATTCAACGTGTCAAAGCGAGCATCGGCCGAGTCAAAAAACCGCAAGGCACCGCGGTTCTTGTTTTTCTTGCTTCGCGCGAAACGTTCTTGAAAGCTTGAAATTTCCTTCTCGAAAACACGAGAGCGTGGGAGGAGCTCTGCGTTGTTTAGCGAACCGAGAACAATTGCAGCGTTTCGGCGTGATAACCTTGCCGAATTTCAGCGCGTACATCCTTCTTGTTAAAGACGGAAAGACAAAAGGGAACGAAGGAAAAAAAANTAACTCAAAAACGAATCATCACGATCAGTTACAAACGTAAACCCAGATTTCTTGACTTAACAGCTTCAATTGACTTAGAAATTACATATTCAAGTATCTAAATTTTTTAAATTATATTTCATTTGCCTATCACCATACCACATAATACCACATAATACCAGATAGTACATTTACATGAAATATCGGTCCAAAAAATTTTTAATCAAAGTAAGAAGTTGGAATGAATCGTAATTTTTTCCAACGAGCGAACATAAACCGGATCATAAAGAATCAACACATCCGACTCCATTTTCACACCATTTCCTCGACACCGCCTCGACATCTTCAACATTCCTCAACAAAAGAGCAAACAAAAAAAAAATCAATCTATTCAACGTGTCAAAGCGAGCATCGGCCGAGTCAAAAAACCGCAAGGCACCGCGGTTCTTGTTTTTCTTGCTTCGCGCGAAACGTTCTTGAAAGCTGGAAATTTCCTTCTCGAAAACACGAGAGCGTGGGAGGNGAAAGAAAAAAAAAAAAAAAAAAAAAAATAGAAAAAAGGTCAAAACGAATCGGAACCGAAAGAAGAGAGCCGAGTCTGGAGCCAATGGTTGGTCCGAATCCGTGGAAATTTCCAGTTTGCTCAGCGGTGCGGCACCGTAACAGGATTCAGGTGCGTGCGCGTTTGACGCGATTTTAAAATTCGCGAGAGGCCAGCAACCTGATCTGAACGCGTTAATTGAATGAGATCACCGTCGGGCCCAAGTGTGATCCGATCTTTTTCTCTCCCGAAACCCTTTCCAGTCTCCTTCGTTTCCTCTTTCTCGGCACTTTTACACGCGACGCCATATTTTGTTGAACAGGCTCTTTTCGTGAGATCAGCCGTATTTTTACGAGGGGACAAAGAAAGTGGTTCTTTTCTTCTTAAGATGGCAGATTTGGTTCGTAAAGGGATTAGTGATAATGGTGGTGTTGTATACCGATATAGAAAATGAAGAAAGCAATCTTGGAAATAATTATGACTTTGTTTGACGATTCTCTACTCATGAATTTTTAAGGTTCATCGATGTTGGCGAAAACACTTGGTGGTGGTGGTTTAACTGCTTGCGGTTTAACTGCTTGCGCTACCATTTAGCTAGACAAAATTGGGGACAGACGTGTAGCGGCTAGTGCCAAGATTGCTTAGGTTTTGTTCAGATTTGTTTAGATTTATTTAGGTTTCTTCAGGTCTTGGCATTTATCTTCATTACTCGTTGTCTAGAAATTTGACACCACGAGTTTCACTCGTGATATTTCGTACTTGGTCTAAAATTGCAATCCCGAGTCTCATTCGTGATGTTTCGTGTTTGGCCCAAAATTGCGATTATTAATCTCATTCGTAATGTTTCGTATTTGGTCCAAAATTGTAATGACGAGTCTCACTCGTGATATTTCGTGTTTGGTCCAAAATTGTGATTATTAATCTCATTCGTGACGTTTCGTGTTTGGTCCAAAATTGTAATCACGAGTGGGACTCGTGATATTTCGTGTTTGACCCAAAATTGCGATTATTAATCTCATTCGTAATGTTTCGTATTTGGTCCAAAATTGT
>SMSQ01002683.1:0-11562 GCA_019453375.1 Ctenoplectra terminalis | reverse complement strand
TACACTCACTATTCGAAAATCTATTTCAATACTTCCAAACATATAAAGGCTTTTTAAACTTTAAAGCAAACAGAAGTTTCCCGTTCGCTGTAAAATCTTTGAAAACGTAACATTTCAAAGAGAGTGGCTAATGATTGCGATTTTTCTTTTTAGAATCTTAGAATTTTTTTCAAAGTACCACTTTACTACCCCGCCTAGCCGAGTAGAGTGAAAATAAAAGTTGACTGACATTTATATCAGTTCCTTTTTGCAAACTAGAAAAGTTTCAAAGGAAAAAGAGTTTCAAAGTTGCAAGAGTTGCCATATTAATGAAGCAACATTTCCAGCGAAACGACGTTACATCGTCAGTTGAAAAGTGTCCGATGCGGGTCAACGGTAATTCGATTTTCAAAGAACTCGACATGGTAAAGGATATTCCTTCGTTTACGTGTCACTAACATTTATTTGTGCAAAAAAAAAAAAACGTCTCTTTTAAGGAAATCAATTCATCCCGAAAATACCAAGCTTTCCGGAAGAAAGATGATCACAGAGAATCGATGTATGCAAAACGGTACAAAGGGAACCTGAACCAAGCGAATGTCAATAAATTCCGAAAGCCTTTCCCTTCCTCTCGCTCACCGTTTCTCTCTCTGAATTTCTAGAGCCACGGTCATAGACCGATAATTGTAATTACATCCGGACGTTTGTAGCATGACATATCCGGGCGACACGGAGCTGGACAAATTTTCTCGATGCAAATGCTCTATGCGGAACCAGAGAGATCGTCAGGTAAACAGATTTCGCGACGGTTTAGAGGAAATGTTGTAATACCTGAAAATCTTTGACCTAGCACATTTTACACTTTGCGCGGATTTATACGTTTAAAAAATGTGAACGGAAAGCAAACGGTTGGTAGATGTTGCAATTGGGTGAATTGCTACGTCAAACAGCAGCGATCTAGGAACATTTTGCTTCTAGTGCTCGAATGTTTGTCGGATGCAGCTCAAAGTGTGCAGGGCGAAATTTCGAAATGGATTTCTGCGATCGAAGCAATTTTGTATATCTGCTGGGATCGATTTGAGGCACGTTGGAGAAATAAATGAGGTTTCGGATAAAATAAATAAATAAATAAACTGTGTCAAAGGAAAAGACATAGAGATGAACAAAAAATTTAAGACGTGAAACTTGGAAGCAAAAAAGGTGGGAATAAAAATATTTTGGGATCTTCAGAAAGAAGACTCGTGACGACGATTGTTGAAAGTTAACACTAAAGCTACCAAATTTCGTAATTTCTTACTTAAATTTGATAAATTATTAACGGTGCGCTTTTGTTTTGTTTTGTGATTTTCTGTAAAATATTGGGTTGTCCGGAAAGTTCGTGCCGATTTTCAGTAGGTGCCATTAGAACAGGTCTGAATATGTCGGAACGATTGAAATCAAATGACACGCGTACATATTCTAAAGAGTGACACTTGAGGCATCTTTAGACAAAAGTTTGGTTAGGATACATTCATTTTCGTTAGTTTTATACGTTATTAACAGTAGAACTACCGACGATTAAAATAGACTTACTTGTAGGGAAGAAATCGAAATGATAAGTATTTGAAAAAATACTTATATTAGGGGTAATAATTCTTTGTGCATATTTCGTTTAGAAAATTATAGAATATCCCTAGAAATGCGCTACTGTAAATTTATAAAATTTATAAAATTGTCATTTTGACTGACACGGTAGTTCTAGCCTTAAATATGGAAAAGTTTTTCTCCGAAAAACCTAAGAAGTTTTGGATGGATGGGATATTCAAAATGGAACATATATGATTTAATAAATGTATAAGGAAATTTAAATGTGTTTGAAGTTTCCTTAAAAATCGGCATGAACTTTCCGGACAACCCAATATATGGTTAAAGATTCGTTTCTGGCGCATTACGTATTTTTCCGAGTATCTATTATTGTAATTTCTTTGACACAAATAGGTATAATTTAATCGTCGGTTTAGTGTTAATAACGCATTGCTCTCATTATTGAGTTCATCGTCTTAAGAGCGTCGAAATATTTCTATTCTTATATTAGTATTTATTATTTGTAATTGTTAGTATATAGTCTGATCGTTGTTGTGTAAAAAGAAATTAAATTGAAATAAAAACGCACGATTGTTACAACTATAAATATTTATATTTCCGCACGGACAATTGTTCGATCTTACTCTGCGTTGGTTAAATTCAACTCTACCTTTGGTCGCAGCTCCTTCTTATATAGTATCACACCTATTCACACATAGTCATTCTAACAAAGAATATTACGGAGTTGATACACGCCAATTTTGATAAAATTTTGATATGATATAGATCTCGAAAAAATATTAAACACGTATTGTTTTATATCGGCCATCGTTCATTTTGAAGAATTAATATCAGTTGATATCAGTCTTGAAAGTAGGGTGTAATAGTTTGTAAACAAATTAGTTTTCTTTTAAACTTTTTACACAGCTGGATTCGACATTAAAAAATAGATAAACCTTACATTTAAACTTTCCTTCTATCTCCGATAGTTTTCGAGATATACTGTGAAATAGGTTTCTCATCCCCTAATTTGAGGGTTGGTATTATTCCTTCAAGGTGAACGATGGTCGATGTAAAACAAATATGTGTCTAATATTTTTTCGAGATCTACAGGATATCAAAATTTTATCAAAGTCGGCATGAGTCAGCTCTGTAACATTCCTTGTAAATTTTTTTATTCGAACCAATTCCAATCACGTGGTCCTCAGTCGCGCTGTAGCGACAAGTGTCGCCGATAGAAACGCGTAGTAGATAGTAAATAATATGAGGTAGGTTACTCAATTTGAAGTTAGAGATTATCTTGTTATATAGTTATAGTTTTGTTAACCAAACATGCGACCCAAAAAAATAAGAATGTATCCTTATTTTGTGATCTAGCGTCAGTATAAAAAGATGCGAAAAAGAGAATATAAAAAAGTGACTCTGAGATTTTTATTTTTTTTTTTTTACAGGCTGTATGTACTTACGCTATTTTCTTGTAAATAATAGCTTTATGAGAGAATAGAGGAGAATTAAATTTCACTATTTTTTGTATGTAATACGATATTCTATAGTGTTCGCAACAATGGTATAATAGTAGCTTTATCAGAGAATAGAAAAGAATTAAGTTTCACTATTTTTTGTATACAATACGATATCCTGTAGTGTTCGCAACAGTGAAAATATATTAATGGTATAATGGTATCTTTATAAGAGAATACAAGAGAATTAAATTTCACTATTTTTTGTATACAATACGATATTTTGTAGTGTTCACAATAGTGAAAAAATATAAATAGTACAATAGTAGCTTTATGAGGGAACAGAAGAGAATTAAGTTTCACTATTTTTTGTATGCAATATGATATTCTACAGCGTTCACAACAGTGAAAGAATATAAATGGTATGATAGTAGCTTTATCAGAGAATACAGGAAAATTAAGTTTCATTATTTCTTGTATGCAATACGATATTCCGTAGTGTTCGAAACAGTAAAAAAATATAAATGCTATGATAGTAGCTTTATCAGAGAATACAGGAAAATTAAGTTTCCCTATTTTTTGTATGCAATACATTATTCTGTAGTGTTCGAAACAGTAAAAAAATATAAATGCTATGATAGTAGTTTTATGAGAGAATACAAGAGAATTAAGTTTCACTATTAAAAATATAAAAAGTTAAAAATATAAATGGTATAGATATGTTCTTTTAAGATACGATAAAATAACAACCGTAATTGAATAACAATTATACTGCTAAAATTAATGAATTTCATTCTTCTGTAATGTAGTTAAATTAGTTTTGCACGAGTATATAAATAGTATTAATAGTAAATATTTATTTTACGCTCAAAGGTGTGTCATGAAATTATTTATGAACTACATTGGCAAATAATATTTAAACTTCACATTGAGTTTTGAAAAATTTTAAAATACAAACGAGTTTAATTTCTAAAGGGACTTTAAATGCAAATGCAGATGCAAATGTAAGCATATAAAGCGACAGTTATAGTGATATTTTTCATGTACAACAGATATTCAGCCGTGTAAAATGTTCATTTAAATATTCGCCTGCTTCATCATGGCAGCAGTCTATTTGAATATTGATTTTTGTTATACATACATTCAAAATCGAGCGTTTCACGTGGACGTTAGGAAAGTTCGTTAACATTATTTTCAATTTTCCGAACACTTGAAAAGCGTGCATTTTGATGCAATCAATGAACGAAATGTTATTAAAAACTGAATCAAAAATAAAAATGTGGAAAGAAAATTGTAATAAGAAAGTAACTTGTTCGTTCCAACAGGAAACACACAGTTGTGTAATAATTGAAAAGTTAATAAATAAAATAATACAAAAGTTTTCAATTTTTAAACTATTATTTTGCTTGTAAAGTAATAGAAATTGTTATTTAAAATAATTACATTATTAATCGTACAAAGAAGTTTGATAGGAAACTACGTGAAAATTAAACAAAAATTATTGACACCAATAATAGATATATAACAAATATTAACTATAATATTAACTATAATATTTGTTATATGAATAATTATATATTATATTATATTAAATAAAATTATATTATAATATAAATAATATATAAATATTAACAATAATTAACTATTATATATTTACTATATGATAGTATTATATTTTATTAACTATTATATATTCATTATATGATAGTATTATATATTATCAACTATTACATATTTATTATATATATTATACATTGTAGAAAATAATTGTTAAATTTGGTAGAAACAACACAATGAGTTTTGCTTCAAAACTATTTCTAATAGTTATCGAATTATCTAGACACAGTTGCTAAATCTGTTTATTGAAAAATTCTCAATCCTTCACAATACTATGTGTCTTATAAGTTACATACTCATCTATCTACATTTAAAAAATTTTATCTTATTTAGTTATAACTCTACCATTATTACCATATCTCTGTACAATACCACACGATCGAATCATAGCAATTATTGGTTAAAAAATTTTGAAATCAAAGTGAGAAAGTGTAATCAATTGTAATTACTTTTTTCTGAGAAATAAAAACGGATTAAAATAGTTAATCGAGGTACTGACTTACGTTACCGTTCAAAAGTATCCGGACACTTGCTTATTTTTGACAGAATGTAATTCATAATTTTGTTATTTAATTAAGAATATTATAATAAGATAAAATTGAATATTGTGAATAAATTACTGAGCTAATATACAATAAAAATGACAAAGTCTAAGAACTGTTTTGTTATTTGAAAAGTTCTTTATATTTCGATTATTTAATTGCTAACCTATGGATTAAATAATGACATTCTTCTACCATGGTTAATTCAAATAGTGTCCTTTTACGAATCGTGTATTTCATTTTAATACATTATTGGCAAATTTTTATTAACAAAAAATTTCAATTTACAATATGTCGATTACTTAACACTAGAACCAAAGTGGTCAAGACCCATTCGTAATTGTTTACAGAAATTTTATAAATTGACTATGGCATCTCTCAGCCAATTTTCCGTGATCTTCTGTTAAAAATGTAGACAAAGCTTTGTTTCCCTTGCAAATGCGTATATTTTTATATACCTTTCATTATGATTTTTTTGGTAGAAATAAGTATGCTTTAATCGTCGGTGGTTCTAGTGTTAAGAAAGTAGTAAATATTACTTTCACTCATTAAATTGTCATTAATTGACATGTTTTAATAACATTTATGTATTGAAATCAATAGAAATTGATCAGGTTGACAAATTTATCAGTGTCCGGATACTTATGAGCAGTAGTGTATATCGTGCCTTAATCAGACTGCGGAATTTATCCATTTATAGGAAATTTAAAAGTGCAAAATTACACAGAATACACATTAATATAAACTATAATGCTTTTTATAATACCTGCTAGGTAAAAGTTCTACCATTTTACGTACAGTACTGTGCAAAAGACTTAAATCACCTGCCAAAAAAATATTTTCCTATCTTAGAAACGAATTTAAGATGGATTAATATTATTTTTATTTTGACGTTATTTCTTTCTTTCCTTTTTAAGAATTAGATTCACGAGGTGTTAATTAGATTGAGAAATATTGATTAATTTAAAACAATCAATATTTTGTGTATTCTCTTTTTACTTTCGCTACACGACAGTTTTTTCTTTCTTTTTTTAGATAATTTTTGAAAAAATTTTAAGAAACTCACTTTGCATTTCCTGCCATTCTATTATCCACAATTTAAGAAGCTGATTTTTTCCTTTTTGGCTTTCTTCGTATGTTTCCTTTATACTTTGCACACGCGTTCCATAATATTTTAATCAAGGCTCTGCTTGTTAAAGAATTGTTAAAACATATTTTCACCAGATTAAGTTATGAATGACCAACACAAGAAAGGCAATATGGAAAAATTCGAATTTAACAATGTTAAGAAATGCTTCTCTAAAATATGTTTAATCACAGTTACAAGATCAATAATGTAGATGGTCTCAGACTTTTGCACAGTACTGTATATGGGTTCATAACCAAAATCGAATGGTTGTGTGAGAACGCATACAGTGGGTGCAGAAAGTATTCGTACACTGTTCAATTTTGAATAGAACATTGTGAAATCGTAGTTTATTAACTAGTTTTTTATAAACAATGAATTTATACATATTCTTGAAAATCTTTACAATACATATAATGAAACAAAAAATTAGTTGTTTGAATAAATTACGAAATTAACAAGGAAAAACAAAAAATCGGCAGAAATATGAGAGCAATAAGTATTCGTACAGTTCTTATTAACTATTTACAAGAGAGTTACAAGATCAATAACGTAGATGGTCCAAGACTTTCGCACAGTACTGTATACTCTCAAAAATGCGAATTTGCATAAAAATGTGCAGTCTACTCATTAACTCCCGGACGCTTGAAAGTAGTGCTTCAACAATTTACAATAATAAAGAAAAAACCTTCGTTACTACTGAACCAAAGAAAAAACCTTCGTTACTACCGAACCAAAGAAAAAAAGTTCTCAATCGTATAATCTGATTAATATTGCGAGTAATGAAGGAAAAAAATATGCTCGCGTAATAAATATCTGGTCGGTTGGTCTAATCGGTGACGCTAGCGGAACATAAAAACGGATGATCACTTAATTACTCTTTGTTCCAAAGGTGCGTTGACGCGTTCGAGAAAAGAGGACCTTTGGTCGAGAGAAAATATAATAACGACTCTAAAATTAAAATACCACCAAAGCGTGGCGCGCTTTAATTATCAGACAAATCTAATTCTCCCCGGATGTCCGGAAACGAGAATATTCTGAATTTCACGCGGTCGAAAACGCGAGGCATTTCTAACTACGAAAGTACGCGGAGATAAGTTATGCCGTCGGAATTAGTATTTGTAAATTGCATTCGCAGCTGCACGTTGGCGCAACGAGGTAATTTGAGTTGTTGTGTACATGTTTTTCGAAACAGGATTCCGAATTGCACGCGAAACGCGTGTAAACCTGGAGATCAGAACAGGCGCAAGATTATTACAATTCGTGTAGCATCAGTTTTCTTCTTTCTATTTTTTTTTTTTTTTTTCCTGACATCATTTGAATATTTTTCAACCAATTAACAAGTTATTCGAACCAAACTAAATTTCTATGTTCGAAACGCAGAGATTCTAATTTAACGTAACTCGGTAAAATTTCGATTATCCGAACAGATAGGAAGACAAACGAGTTCTGATAAACGGTTTCTAGGATAATTGGTCTAGATGAATACAATTTTTGAATTTATTATGAAGCGACTGGAGATAAAAGAATTTTTTAATCTGGGTGTTGTTAAGTGAAAAAATATGTCGAGGTCCTAGGTACGGGATTGGTAATTATACATGATGTCCCGGAAAGACTGTAAGTCCCTTTAAGGGGTTGTTCCTGTGGTGTTCCTTATTATTAAATATCGTATTAAAGCAATAAAGATAAAATTAAAGGACAGTGTTAAACACTATTAAAGAACTATGTTTAAGATTTATCATCAATAACAGTGTTTGATGTTGTTTGAATACATTTTTATTAGAAAAAAGAATTGCATTCTATTCGTTATTAAATTTCAATTACTTTTCGTTGATTTGTTCATTATCCATTTAGTTGAACTTTTGATGTAAACTATAAAAATGTCTTTCAGACCAAAATAATACTCTTATAGCAACTATCCTCTCTAATTATATACAGGGTGTCCCAAAAGGTCTGTAAGTCTCTTCAAGGTATAATTCCTGAGATAATTTCAAGTAACTTTTTCCTTCGCGAAAATGTCAAATTTAGCTCCGTTAACGAGTTATTAACGAAAGACACTGACCAATCGCAAAGCGAGTAAGACGACTGGCCGCCAGCAGGAGCGTTGACTCCGCGCCGTGCTCGTGCCTCGATGAACAAGTCAGGATGTATCGAAGAGGCTGTGAACGAGAGTTGAAACTCGGTTTATTTGTTCTACACGAATAATAATTGATTTATTTGTTTGATGTAACTTTTATTCAATACTCGTCAACAGTTGTTTCGGTGCATTCTGACTCGCTATTCGTTAACCAAGCTGATCTTGATATTTTTGCAAAGGAAAAAGTTGCTTGAAATCATCTCAAGAATCATTCCATAAAGGGACTTACGGACCTTTTGAAATATTCTGTATATTCTAAATTACTTATGTGCTTTAATTCGCCCGAATCAAAAAAATGTAAGAAAGCAACAAAGTAACTGCTGTTTTCCAAAAAGTTGTCGATCTATCTCAAACTTGTCTTGCAAGACTTGCTATGTATTAGATTGATTAATAAGTTCGTACGGTTTTTAACGATAATTGTCTTCCAGCGCTTTGATAATTATTCTAAATTACTTATGTGCTTTAATTCGCCCAAATCATCAAAAATGTGAGAAAGCAACAAAGTAACTGCTGTTTTCCAAAAAGTTATCGAACTATCTCAAACTCGTCATGCAAGACTTGCTGTGTATTAGATTGATTAATAAGTTCCTGCGTTTTTTAACGATAATTGTCTTCCAGCGCTTTGATAAAAGCTTTAAGATAAAATCTTAAAAACAAAAGGTGACTTATCTCATGGACAATACATTATTGAACAAAAATATTTCTTTTTATGATAAAAAAATCGCTTTTTATTTACACGAAACGGTTAAAAACCGCACAAACTTTCTGACCAACCTAATAATTTTAAATTCACAATCAGGAAATAAAATATACATTACCGTCCATAAATATTTGGCCACCTTTGATTTATCTAAAATATATCTGTATATCTTCAATATATACGTACATTAATCAACGTGTTGAAAATGTTAATACGATTACTATTGAAAAAAAATGTAACAAACATACCGTGTTTAATTAAGTTCCAAGCTCTTGGTATTGCATTACTCACAACTAAATTAGATTTCAATTTCAAAATGCAACAGACTTCAAGAAAATACTTGACTAACTATAATCTATACAGTTTCCATAATAAAATAAATATTTGAATTGCATCTGTTTCTTTTTGCTTCTACAATAAAATAAATATTTGCATCTGTTTGTTTTCGCTTCTACGATAAAATAAATATTTCCATTGCATTAATTTCCTTTTGCTTTTATAATAAAATAAATATTTGTATTGCATTAATTTCTGTTTGCTTCTGTAATAAAATAAATATTTCCATTGCATCTATTTCTTTCTGCACTTTTGTTCATCTCAACACTTTATCTGTGAAAAGAGATTAAAACGAACAAAAGCGTACAAAGATATTTAATTATTTAAGCGTTACCCTATTTCTAAATGCTACTATTATTCCACCTTAACGTGCACAAGTAACTAGCTTTTTTTTCCACGTATAACGATCCACTGATCATCGATCGTATCGCGAACACTACAATCTGTTGGCAACAGAGTTACGAGACGTTCCCGGCAGATTTATTAACGCATCCCTTAAAGTCAACACAATTTCCTTGAACGTAAACAATTATTTTCCCATTTTTTTTCGCCCGCTGTCGATATCGTTTTTTCGCCGATCGAGGCGTAACACGTGATATCGACTCGGTGTTCGTTTCTAGGTATCGACAATTAGTCGGCCGATCCTTCATTTTTCACATCGTGTAATCGATCATTGTTCAATTTACTCGGCGATCCCGCGGCAACAGGATGGAGGAAAAAACCGGAAATGTGCATCCATCATTGATCCATTGGAAAACTGTCGACAAGAGGTGCACGCGTCAACCATAAATAGTTTTGACGCATGAGAAATGGACCAGATGCAGCATGTGTATCGCCCTGTATCATTGGAAAAGCAACACGAACGCGTGATTTAAATAAAAAATGATGCTTGTTTCATGATCGCCCGAAGACGACACGTGCAGTGCAGTAAAGGCTGTTTCGAATACGAGATGACAATAAGTTTCTTGTTGCGTCACGTTGAATATGTTTTTCATCAAAAATATCAGAGGCCACCGTGTGCATATTTAAGAATTTATATTATTTGTGTTTATTACTTATTGATGAATTATATCGTTAATTTTGGCTCGTACATTTATTTTTGGAATGACTAAGAAGAATCGGATTATTTTCTTGATAGTGAGAAAATAATAATTAAAGTTAAGAAAGTTAATTTTTTAAATTGTCAATATTGTCTCGGACATTTCTTTTTGCAACGACTAAGAAGAATCGGATTATTTTCTACTTGATACTGGAAAAATAATAATTAAAGTTAAGAAAGTTAACTTTTTAAATTGTCAATATTGTCTCGAACATTTATTTTTGCAACGACTAAGAAGAATCGGATTATTTTCTGCTTGATACTGGAAAAATAATAATTAAAGTTAAGAAAGTTAACTTTTTAAATTGTCAATATTGTCTCGCACATTTCTTTTTGCAACGACTAAGAAGAATCGGATTGCTTTCTGCTTGATACTGGAAAAATAATAATTAAAGTTAAGAAAGTTAACTTTTTAAATTGTCAATTCTGTCTCGCACATTTATTTTTGCAACGACTAAGAAGAATCGGATTATTTTCTGCTTGATAGTTGAAAAATAATAATTAAAGTTAAGAAAGGTAACTTTTTAAATTGTTAATTTTGTCTCGTACATTTATTTTTGTAACAATTAAAAAGAATCAAGTTGTTTTCTACTTGATAGTGGAAAAATAATAATTAAAGTTAAGGAAGATAACTTTTTAAATTGTCAATTCTTTATTGAACAATTATTTTTGCAACGACCAAGAAGAATCGAATTATTTTCTGCTTGCTAGTGAAAAAATAATAATTAAAGTTAACACATTGACGACGGTATTTGATTTTTCTAAATCTTACTATGGAACAGAATTAGAATAAATTCTTGCTTACGTAAGTACTTTTTCCTTCGTATTTTAAATACAGATAATAATTTAAAGTTTCAGTTAAGAAAATCATTTTTTAAAGTAATCTTTCATATGTCGTCGTTTACTATTTTAACCTTTTAAAGATATGAAATACAAAATACGAGAAATTTCGTCACTCGTCCGTAATGTGTTAAGAAAATTCACTCTTTAAATTGTCAATTTT
>SMSQ01002672.1:48224-81766 GCA_019453375.1 Ctenoplectra terminalis | reverse complement strand
AGTATCGCACCGCACAGCCTAACGCAAAATCGACCAAAATCGGTGTGTCGTTTAACGTGTTAATCGCGGGTAGTTTTAGCGTTGAACAAACATATAATCATTTATTATAATACCACAATGATAATTGAAGCAACGCAGTTCACAGGGAGGGATCGAATAACAGGTCGCGCGAACCGAATCCTGTCTGACAAAGGAAACGAAATTCTAGTCTGGAAAAATCCAGCGTGTTCCGGGCGTGAATCGAGTTATCGTTAGTCTGTGGTAATGGCTATTCGTCAGGTAGCGGAATTGCTTCGCGAAATGGAGTGGTTGGTTATAACGTGCTATATCGGCTGTAGCTGGGCGCTATTTGAAAGTCAAATACTTACGTGAAAGACGAAAGTGGAAGAGAGAGAGAGAGAGAGAGAACGTTGGGTTGCCGTTCCATGGGATAGGGTGAAAAGGAGAGAAGGAAGGACCCCCGCGAGATCTCAAGACATTTCATAGCATCGCGCGATGTCTGCTGCTCCTACCTAGACCGCAGACTTCATCCGATTAATGGCGCCGGCTTCTGTAATGCGAGCATCTTGCCAAATTGCCTATGCCCGACTTAATTAAATTCGAATCGACCTCTTGCGTTTTATTTCAGATTTTTTAAGTGGTTCAATTCGTGAAACGTTTCTTGGTTTTGAAAAAATTGATTTATTGGTTGGTGGTGTGTTAATTTCTGTTGTGTATTTATTGTGATCACACTGTCGATTAAAGTTGGGAGATTGGAACACGTGCTAGGGGGGGAAATATTTTTAATTTTGGAGTTTTTTTATTTCTTTTATTTGGTTGTTTGATAGTTGAACTATTGACGATTTAAGTATATTTGTTTCTATTAATGATATAATTCTTTGCAGTCCGCTGGCGACATGCATAATTTTCTTCACAGATTATATTTTTAATCGAATTCTATATTTTAATCCAACACTTCTTTTATTTTAAAATAAAAACAAATTGATCTAATAAATAAGAGATCGCGAAGATTTGTAATTTTCTGCTTTCTGTTCTAAAACTTAAAAAAGTTTACGAGTGCAAAGGGTTGAAGAGATCGAAGTACTTGGTGTTTGGAAAAAATATAAGGAGCGAGAATAAATATTTAGAAAAACGGGAAAAATTCTTAAAAATGTAGAAAGATAGATAGAATTTATCTGAGAAATTGTGAACGAATTATTTTTCCCATTCTGGTAGTCCTGGTGTTAATCTAGCTAAAGACTTTGTATACCGTTGATGGAAAAATCGGGTGGAAATCGTTGTATCAAGTTTGAAGTGCTTCGAGTTTTTAATTTCGTTACGAGCTCTTTGAACATTTAAATAATTTATAGACTCCAGTCGTACTGTTGCAGTTGTATTTGTAGAATTTCTTATTTCTTTCCTTTTTTTTTTTTCTTAAAAGCAAGTCTTTAGAAGTAAAATGTTTTTCGTCTTACATAGGAAAAGAGGAAGCTGATGTTTTCTTTAGCAGTTATGTGCTTTGTAAAAGTTGGTAGCTTCTTGGCGTTTCTTGGCCGGATAAAAGGGGATTTGTTTCTTGATTTTATCGTAGTTTGAGTAAAATGTGTACTTTATTCTCCAAACTTTCGGGCTTTTATATTTTCTTAATAAAATGTGAATTTTAAGCACTATCTCATTCCATCAAGTATAATAGATTACTTTTTTCACTTTAATTAATTTCTCTTCATCATTCCATCAATATTTCATAATTTAATTAATTATAAAACACTTTCCTATAACTGTCTTACTTAAAAAAAAAGAATTCATTTAAGTAAATGAAATAAAAATCAAAATACCAAAATCAAAATAAAGAATCAAGTACCAAAAATAGTCAACGCTTCGATTTACTAAAATTATGCTTTTCAACATATTTATGTTTCTTTAAACTAACACGAGCTTCGGTTCGTTTAATTTTCCACGCGTTTAGGTTCAATTTCGAGGAAATTTCGCAACGAAAATCATAAATTTTGTTAAAACGGGATTAGCTTGCGCGAAGCGGTTCGAACGACCTTTCGAGATTTCGTGATCGATCGTAATAAATCCTTCGGTGTCATTTGTTTAATTGCGATCGCCGTTCGATACATCGTCGTCCCAACTGTTGATTTTTAATTTCAAGTTGAAAAGAGCTGCTGGTTGTTTGAGTTGCAATTGAATTAAATAAAAAGCCGATCGGTCTCGCGGACAGCGACATTTATCACGAGATTCCTTTTCCACGAAGCTGCAAGAAAAACGGAAAGTTTGCGGAGGAAACTTATGTTCAATAATTATTCTACTACTTTTCAACGATCGTCGATATTTCATTCGATTCTGAAAATTATCTCACGTTCTCACACTGGACTATGAATTTTTAGGAAATGGTGCAAAGTTGCGTAAAATACACGCAATATACAAAAAAAAAAAAAAAATGTACGAAATATAGAAATTGTACCTGGTACGCGAAATAATTTTCCACTGATGTTCTGCTTTTTCTTTTTTACCATATTCTTAAAAATATGAATTTGCATAAAAATCCGCATTCAAATCAAAATATTTCATCCCGTTTTCTCCTTGCCGAATTTTATTTTCTGTTTTACAAAAAAAAAGCCTTCCGAAGTGGAAATTCTGATTTTAGCCTGGAAACTAGGAAATATGAACTCGTCATCCGGATTCTGAATATTTTGGACGCAATCATTTATTTGCACAGAGGCTCTCGATTCTTTTAATGCATCGTTACATTTCTACTAAAATAAATTAAAATAAATTAAATACTCTGTATATACACAATATTTGTATATATACAAAAATATTCTGATCAGAAAATTTGTTTCCCAATAAAATATTCTTCTAACTTAAACTCAAAACTTTGTAATCAACTCTTAAACTCCAACCCTCCCGTCAGCCCTTTAACACTATAATTACCAAAATAATAAAAATAACCGATTCACAATTTCCTATAAAAACTTCAAAAATTCACCTTGACATATTTTCCACAATCTTCCATAATTTTCCACAGAAAATATTTTGCAGACAGAAATAGTCACACTCAATCACCAAGTATACTATTTATCTTTCCACACACTTAAGAATCTCTCCCCTTTCGAATAATTATCCGTACCTTCCATTTCCCCCAAACACCGATCACATCGAATCAAATCACAGAGACAGGTACACCGAATCGAAGAATCAAAAATCAAAAATTCCTCCACCACGATCAATTAACACCCTGGAAAAAAGAAAAGGCAGCTCCAACGTAGCAGAAAAACGGTTCTGCGCCACCCTTTCCTCCCTCTCGGTCCAAATTCCATCCGTTTCTGAACGATAAAGTTTGAGCCCGGGTCGCGATCCGTTTCCACCCTCCGTATGCGTCGAAAGTTCGATTACGATCGGGCCGGTGGCGAAAAACAGCCAACTAATTCCGTGAATCGATTGATGCTAATAGCGGGGAACAGTGGAGAAAACATGGTGTAAAGGAGAACTCGCGTAATCGATTCGTGAGAAGGGGCGAGGAAGGAGAGATCGAGGTTTTCCATCGACGGTGGCGGGATAGGGGTAGCCGGCACTCGGCGTCGTCGTCACTTTGTTTCCAGGTGGACGGCTCATGATGAAGGGTGCTCAGGTGGAAACACAACCAGTCTGCCGGCGGACCTCTCGAACCCCCTCCTCACTTGAGCGGCGAACGTGATTCGATTTAGCGCATTCCGATTGAAAGTTTTTTTCCCCCGACCGGGGCCAGGCTTCCGAGCATCCGGTGACAACTCGCCGCGAGTAATTTCCGTTTGATTAAGGAACCAGGAGGGGAAAAAGCCGGGTAGCGTTGGGACGCTTGGAATCCAATATTCGCGGTGGACGTGGCACGCGTGGATCGAGCTGCGAAAAAATTCGCGAGCTAGAAGAGTCGAACTCCTTCATGTGTCGCCTCTTCTCGCCCCTCTGGCGCTCACCCTTGCGCTCTCTGTCTAATTAAATTAAATCTGAACTTCATTCCGAGGAAGTTGGCGTCGGCCAACGGCTCGGAAAAGATTTGTTCCTGAAGACGGAGAGGGAGAGGGGTGAACAGGGTTCTGTTGTTCGATGATGCACGACTTATGGCTGGATGAATAATGAGAGGAAAAAGGGGTGTAGGGTGAAGGGTGGTTGGCTAATAGGAGCTGTTTTTGGAGGGTGAAGGGTAGAGTGTTTTTGGGTGTGAGTAGTTTTAAAGTGGGATTGTGGGTGTTGGAGGTAATTTATGGGAACGTTGGAGGGGGTTCAGGGGTTACGTCTTTTGGAGTATTAATTTTCTGAGTGTTGGTTCTTTTTTTTTTCTTCGAGGTTCTTTTGTTTAGTTGGGGGCTTTGTTGAGGCATTTTTGAGGATTGTTGAGATTCAGTTTTTTATTTTGAAAGTAGGACTTTGAAATTTAAATGTGAGATCTTGAAATTATTTAAAAATGAAATTTAGAAATTTAGATCTAAGATTTTAAGATCATCGTAAAATAAAATTTAGAAATTTAGATCCAAGATCTTAAGAATATCCAAAACTAAAATTTAGAAATCTAAATTCAGGATCTTAAAATCATCCAAAACTAAAATTTAGAAATTTAAATCCAGGATCTTAAAATCATCTAAAACTGAAATTTAGAAATTTAAATCTGAGATCTTAAAATCATCCAAAATTAAAATTTAGAAATCTAAATCCAAGATTTTAAAACCATCCAAAACTAAAATTTAGAAATTTAAATCCAAGATCTTAAAATCATCCAAAATTAAAATTTAGAAATTTAAATCCAAGATTTTAAAGTCGTTCAAAACTGAAATTTAGAAATTTAAATCTGAGATATTTAAATCATCCAAAATTAAAATTTAGAAATCTAAATCCAGGATCTTAAAATCATCCAAAATTAAAATTTAGAAATTAAAATCCAAAATCTTAAAATCATCCAAAACTAAAATTTAGAAATTTAAATCCAAGATCTTAAAACCATCCAAAAAATTTAATTTAATTTAGATGTTTTGAGTAGGGATAGTTTTACTTTAATTTATTTTCAAAGGTCTGAGATATTTACCAAGACATGGTAGTTATATTGATCTTCGTTTCTTAATTTCCTGCAAAGTAGAAGAAGAATTTTTTGAACAGACGAAAGATAAAATTTTCTCAGCTGTTCTTTTTGTGTTAAAAAAAATATATACCAATTTCACGAGAACGGTGATGGAAAAGTTCAATAATTTTCTCGATTATACTGGCTGCGGTGCCCATGTATAAGAGCTCGTCAACGATGAATAATGATAATCACTAGTTATCGGCGGATTTCATAGATAAATTGGCCCTGATGGACAGCTGTTGCCTGGTAATTGTATTTCGCTACAGCTTGCAGCCGTTCTAGCGGTGAAAATTTCTCGCATCGACGCACATGCGTAATGCTGTAATATCGCGTTGGAAATTTTCATCGCGCATTGTAAAAATATTTTACAACAACCGGCTGCGACAAATTTTTGTAAATAGTGGAAAACAACAATTTTCGTGTTCGCTTCGATAATTTCTTAATAACAAATTTTTTCAAACTATAGAATATAAATTTCAGTATATTTTTTGGAATAATTTCTACTTTCTTAAATTCAAATAAAATAGGGAATTTATATTCGAAGAAAAAATAAAATTAACCCTTCTTCGTTTAATGTATGTACGTTAATATGATTACTTGAAACTTTGTATAATTTAAAATTTGTTTCGTAGAATTTTTAATGCTGCGAAACAAATTAGTTTGCAGTTATGTTAAAACATACGTAGTTTAAAATTAAAACCACTACAGTCTTTATAACCTGAAGAAGGGTTAATGGTACTGTTTTTAAATATGCATTTCGCTATACATGTTCAGATGGAAAATATTTTTTATCATTATTTTAGTTTCTCAAAGGTGCACGTGTTTCAGTTTTTCGGTAAAATTTATGGACACATAAAATATTCTGTTTTTTCACGTGTATAAACGTAAATTACAAATTATTCTACTTGATTCCACACAAGCTCCACTTCACCCAGTTTCCTACATAATTATTCAAAAAATCAACCTCCTTAATGAAATTTAATTTGTAAATAAATATAAAACACATATAAATAATTAGATTACAATTTACTAGTCGACTTTTCCTAAAGAAAAAAAAAATATATATATAGAGTAGCATCACTTTAAAAAATAAAAAAAGTTTGTAACATATTTTTCATTTACAATAATTTTCTAATTAATAAAAATTGAATATCATTTCTAATAATAGAAAAAAAATTTTTCACACACAATTTCTTAGTTAACGAAAATTCAATATCATTTCTAATTATAAAAAATATTTCTCACACACAATTTCCTAGCTAATAAAAATCGAATATTATTTCTAATTATAAAAAAATATTTTCCACACACAATTTCCTAATTTGTAAAAATTGAATATCATTTCTAATAATAAAAAAATATTTTCCACACACGAGTTTCTACATAATAAAAATAAAATAATTCCACTGTATCATTTCTTATACACCCAAAAATTCGCTCAACCATAAACGCACGATCTAATAAATTTCCCACCCCTTTCACCAACTTGTCGAGTAACTTCGAGATATCTCGAAACGCCGTTTCCAGCTTATGTCACTTATGAAACGCAAGTCGAATGTAACGCATCTACTCGATGGCAAAGGCTTTGTGTCGTCGCGCTGGATCTCCGATCCTTCATAAAGGATTCTCGTTGCTCGAGCCTCTGCCATTCGTCCGTGGAAATACAGCATTGTACTCCGCGAAGAAACTTGGCCTTGCGATCCCTGAAATATATCTCGCGCCACGACGACGCTTAAAGCACAATGCGTGTATCGTCGGGTGGTTGAAAGAAGATGAAAAAGTCGCTGTTCCCTAGACAATTTCTTAGAGCTGCAAAAAATTATCCTTCGACGAGTTTTGGTAGTTTTTCCGTTTAATTTTAATCCAACTGGATAAATCAGCGATTAATTGTCTTGGAAGAAGTCGGTAATAAAGTATCGTGGCCGGGTAATTAGACGGTTTTCACAGGAAAACGTTCTTAATTATGTAACGGTACACCGCGTCGCGTGTTTTTATTCCGGTACACGTGCACGCGCGTACACGCAAAATTCCCTGTAATTAAAACTGCACAAACAGATCCGACGAAACGCGGCCGCGAGATTTCTAACGAGATTATTGTGGCGGATTTTTGCTTGCACGCACGTGCGCGGTTTTAGTCATGCTTTAGCTGCTTACGTTGCTTGATTGTTGTGTTGTTCAAAAACAGGAATATTTTTTTTTCTGCTCGCAATTTTTAGAGACAGAGAGAAAAGGAATTTTTGTAACAGGAATGTGGGTTGGACTGGTTCCCGTAATTACGGGATTTCAGGTTTAGATGAGATTGTAAATATGGAATTGAGGTGTAGATGGATTCGTCAGTGTCTTCTGAAATGTTTCGACGTCCTTGGGTCATTTTTCACCCGATTGAGTTCTTTCGTTCCCAGAATCCCGAACCTAACCCAAAATCTTCCAATTTTATATTTTATTTTATATTAATTTTATATTTTATATTTTATTTTATATTAATTTCATATTTTATATTTTATTTTATATTAATTTTATATTTTATATTATATTTTATTTTATAATAATATAAGAAAGCTATTGTCAGTATACAAGTTTCCTTTTTTTTTCAATTTTACGTCCATTACACATTTTTATGAGAATTAGAAATTTTTTTTAGTCAAATGAGAGCGCCTTTAAATAAAAAAAAATTTGAGGAACATAGTAGGGTTAAAGACCTAAAGAAGAGAAAATTTTATGGAGACAATTCAAGAAAATTTGATAGATAAAACGATATTTCTCGATCAAATAAATTTTTATACACTTATGAAAAATTTGAAGGTACAAAAGTACGCTAATAAGCAATTTCTGTTTCTTAAATTATATTCACAAAAAATATAGGTTCGCATAAAAATCCGCAATATGTCAGCTTCTATCGACTTATCAATCAAACATGAGATATATTGCTCTGTAATGAAACATGAAAAATAAATAGGATCATTGAATTAAAAATTTTATGGTTCCACGTCTCTTCCACAGCCAAGTAACTTGAAATTAAATTTTGTTAAAATTCAAAGTGTCTTTATTATATTTGGACCATAATCTGTAACTCGGCTGCGAATTGTAATTATACAATATTTATTCAATATTATATTAATTACACAATATTACAATATTTATTCACTAAATTGGAACCACTAACAAAAATATAAATTTTTGTGGTAGAAAGTTTCTCACAGAATAAGATTAGCACAAGGCTATTCAGTATTTTTTTTTTTTTTATTAAAGTACTGTGGATTTTTATGCAAGTTCAGTAATAAAAAAAAAGAGCTGACAATTTTATTCACTAAATATTACAATGAGCGTTACATTTTGTATTTATTTTCCCTCGGTTGTCGTTATGGGTCTACGCGAAAAATCAATCTTCCCCTACCCGGAACACTTTTTCGGCAATTAAGCGATCGAATGAAATCATTGGAACGAAAAATTGAATTCTCCGTGTTGTTGGATGCAAATTCGCCGGAAAGTGATTACTTTCGGTCCGACACTCCGACCCAATAAATATGTATAGAATATTAGTTCTCGAATTTGGGTTGGAAAGGGTCGAAATTCGCCTTATCAGAGATATTATTCGGAGCATTTGTCTTGGCGTCAAGATAGAAAGGGGATGAAAGGAATAGATCTTGGCACGATGGCGAAGATATTGAGTTAACGCCGCGGTAAAATCACCCTGATGCACCGATCCCTCGTCGAGGTTCGGATGGAAGAGGAAGGAAGAGCCGCTGTTCGACCGGGGATGAAGGAAGGGGATGAAAGGAAGAGCAATGCGGTATTAATTACATTTAAGCTCGCCTGTGAGGTCATGGTTCATTCAAAATTTCCTTCCCTATTTACATATTTCTTTATGCAGCCTTAAAACGATCTTTTGATAAACCTTAAACGGTGTTTGTAAGGAAATTTAGAACCTTCTTTCCGTTATACTTGCCCAACTTTCTTCGGTAGAACAATGTATCGTGGCACGCGCTCGTTTACACCGCGACTCGTGGCTTTTCAGCGAATTCGCATTCAACCTTGATACAATATAATTTTTTCTAAAGAGTTAATTGCTTCTTTATTTTGTCGGATTTTATGAGGTTGAAACGAGGTTGGATTTTACAAGGTGCTTGCATCTTTGTTAAACTTTTCGGAACCTTTCGTTCGCGTGTAATGAAAAGTATTCCTGATACCTTCGTGAGCTCTTAAAAATTGCCCGAGGTCCAATTATTGAGCAAAACTTAATCAATTACCGAAGTTTAAGAAAGAAGGGGTGTATTTGAAAAAAAAGGTACTTGTTTCTGGAGGACAAATGGTGTGACAAAATGATTTCTTAAGGCTGGAAGAATTGAGTAAAGAAATTTTCTGCGCCACAAAATTGTTTTTATTTTCATTTATACGTATCTAGATTTTAAGACATATATTTTTCTTATATTAAACGGTTTTTAATAACTGGAGTAGTGACAGAATTAAAGAAGATGCTTTGCAGGATTTCGTATTTATTCAGTTTTTTTTTTAATTGAATAATATATTTTATATTTTACTTGGAATAATAGCTCTTTTTATGCTAAATAATTTCCAAATAAATTTTCCTCGTAGGATTAATCCAGTAATTAAATGTCACAGGTACATTCTAGCTGGAAAGAGGAGACAATTGCTGACAGATTTCTAAATTTAAATTCAACCAATTTCCCCGCATCTTAATCGTCCGAAATCGATCGTCCGAATAGTACACTGTCGCGATTGTTCATTCATAGAAACTTTTTCGCCGGATCTGCTCGACTCGGCTGAAATTCCAAGGGAAATCCAGAAGAAGACGGGGGAATCAAAATATTCGCCAAGTTCAAATTTATTCATCGACCAACCGATTCGAAATTTACTTTACTCGGCTTGTTCCTTTATCGCTGCTTTCATCCGCCTCGTTATTATCGCTTAAAAGCATATTCCATGCCGTCCCCTCGAATCTGAATTTAGCCAGATAGCGGAAATGTTAGCGATCGCTTTACGATGCGACGTGATTGCGATCTCCATTCCCATCAAACCCACTTCGATCCCTTTCGTCGGTCCTCTGCCTTGATTTTCTGTCTTCTGTTGCCGACTGCCCGTGTCAATCTTCTTCCACATTAATAATTGCAACACAAAAATATTTCTTCATAACTAGATTCTTCCGTTTTTTTTTTTTAATAATAGAGGTGACAGAGATTTCTTTGAAATTTATTTTATCGATTTTTTCCATTAATTTATTTGCATTGCAGCAGGAGAAATAGAGGGAGATTGTCTGTGTTTAAAAGTTTGGCTTAATTAATTTCTAGTATATTATTTTCAATATTATATTCTTTAATATCGAAGTGGAATCATAAATATACAGTGAAGAACATAAATATACTGTTTTAATACTAGAACTACCGACGATTGAAGTATACTTATTTCTAGCGAAGAAATCAAAGTGGAAAGTATATAAAATAATATGTAATGCAATTCACACAAAAGTTTATTTATATTTTTAATAGAAAATCGCGGAAAATCTGACCAAAGGCACCGTAGTTAATTAATAAAAACTAAAGATTCTGTAAAAAATTATGAATGAAAAGAGAGAGAATATTTAAATATACGCGCGAGTGCAAGAACAGTGCAAGAACAACGCGTATGTCATCCGAGAGTCTAATGCGGGAGTAAGAATCAGCAGTAAAGAAATTTTTTATTTCTCACAAATTGATCAAATTGACAAGTTCATTGAAATACTTAACCTTAGCCAACCCAACATTCCTACATATATTTTTTCCAATAAACGTGACAGTAGATGAGTAACACAGCGCTCAGTTTTTACTGAAATTAAATTTAAATTATATATGTATTTTATATATCGGTCACATTTATTTAACCCACTTAACCCAAGGACGAGTATACTCGTCTTTGGCAGGGTGTCCTGCATTGCCAAGACGAGTATACTCGTCCTACTTTAAATATGTTATAACATGCAGGCTTTTGAATTAGAAAATTTTTTGTGGCCGCAAACATAAATATAGAAATGTAAAAAACTTGAAAAAATATTGCAAATAAAATTTTTTACAAAAATCACCAAGAAATAACAGAGCTTTGGTAAACAATAACGCTCAAAATATAAATGACAATGGGAATGACTTCGTATAATTTAGGCTTGGCAGCGAATGGGTTAAGAAAACTATGAAGCAAACATAACTCCCAACTATCGTTACGTATTCATTCGCAAATAAGAAGTTTAGGAAGGCTCCGCTTCACGCTTTACGTCCGAAACATGCTCCCTCGGTGCCATTAGCTTAAAGCATGAGTTTTCAATTGTATCCCGGTCCCTTAATCGAAAAGCCACCTAATGAAACGAAGAAAACGACGAAGCCGAGGCATCGATCAAAGTCGAGGTACGAAAAATCTCTCCGATTGAACCGGCGGTGAATCAATCTAGGAGGCGACAACGCTCGTTCGATCCAATCCTGATTTTCCATCGGCCATTACTTATCCCTAGGAACAATTACCAGCCGCGGCCTGTTTTACAGTCGTCCCGTATTCCGTTCACGCGTGGAACGAGCTCGAGGTTTAATTTTTTTCGGAACCAATGCAACGACGCCGCCACCGTCTGCGTGTCTCCGCGTAGGATTCGACTGAATTATTAAAAGTACTCCCAAGGATTTCCAAGTGGCTCGGCCAGCCGGCAACAGCAAAAAGCTGGATGATTGCAATCACGTCGCCTCGTAAAGCGATCGCGAACGGTCCCTACACCCCGCTGAATCCACGATTCACCGATCCAGCCTCCCTCCTTTGGCAACCTAACCCCTTTAACTGGATTACGGAATCGCAGAGCTGCCCTCTCGATGTGTTTCGCCTATCCATGGCCGTCTGTGTTGCACGTAGGTCTCTGAGAGTCGTGAAAAAATTAGACAGCCGGGAAGAAGGGTCCCCGATACTTGCTCTTGTAAAATGCACACCCCTTGGAACCCTCTTTTCCCGTTTTTCCCCTTTTGTTCCCGCGAGTTACGCCTTGTCGCGGCTCTGAATAAAACACGCGCGAATGATATTTCAGTTGTGTATAATTGAACAGCAAGCTGGAGGAGATGCTCGCTGGATGTAGAAAGAATCTTGCCAGGGATCGAGCCACGGGATTTGAAAATGAATACTGCAGCTGCTTGTTGGTTGGCTCGGTGAACGCGCAATCTCCGTGGAAATTGTGGGTTACTGTTTTCGGGATGACGGTGGTGACTGGTGATTCGAAGGGTATTTTTTTTTTACTTCTTTCCTTTTTTTTAAGGGGGTTCGTTTGTGTCGTAAATGTATCTTGAGGTTTGTTGGATGTTGGAATTGTAGGTTGGTACGTGTGGGATGTTTCTTCGAGGTTCGGATTTGGTAAATTGTTTTTGAACGATGGGGTTTTATTTGTTTTCTTTTTTTCTTTATTCTAATTCTAATTTTTAGTTTTAATTGGAATTAATTCTAATTTTTAGTTTCAATTGGAATTAATTATAATTTTTTAGTTTCAGTTCCGATTAATCCTAATTTTTTGGTTTCGGTTCCGATTAGTTCTAATTTTTTAGTTTCAATTCCCATTAATTCTAATTTTTTAGTTTCAATTCCTATCAATTCTAATTTTTTAGTTTCAATTGCAATTAATTTTAATTTTTTAGTTTCAGTTCCGATTAATTCTTATTTTTTAGTTTCGATTCCAATTAATTCTAATTTGTTTAGTTTCAGTACCGATTAATTCCAATTTTTTACTTTCAACAATTAATTCTAATTTTTTAGTTTCAGTACCGATTAATCCTAATTTTTTAGTTTCAATTCCGATTAATTCCAATTTTTTAGTTTCAATTCCAATTAATTCCGATTTTTTAGTTCCATAATTGATGATTTATGTAAATTTGGAATATTGAAATTGGTTAACAATTGGCAAATGTGATAGAGTCGCACGGAAATTATATTATGTAGATACATATTAATTAAAGCTTTATTTAAGAAAACGACATTTCAGGCTGATATTTATAGTAAATAGATTTCAAGTGTTTACTTAATTTTTTGGTAACATTACTTGAATAAAATAAAACTTTGCTACAGTTCTTTAATAAATTTGCAACGAGTTCCTAGCGCGTTACAATGTAAAAAAAAAAAATTAGTTTTCGCGATACGATTCCGCGAATCGTAGAATTGGAGAAAATATCGTCAGGTATCACGCGTAAAATATATCCGTCAAGCAGAAACTTGAAATTCCATTTCAACTTGTAATGAGGTTCCGCTTTTTGATTCCGCAGACTTTCGAATTTTTCGAACGCAACCTTCGAGCCGTTCCCTCTTTATTCACCATCGGGAAAAGTTCGAATTTCATCGAGAATTTTTTCCCGTTTCCTAAATTCATTTCTGTAAATTCAATAAGCACGATGTTACATTTCTAGCACCCTTTTAAACTACTCTTACCGCAATTGTATCGTAAACTGAGTTTCCTGATCACTTTAAATAATTCTGTTGTTAGCAAACTCCTACAATTTTTTTTTTTTTCGCATAATATAATTCAAAGAAGTTCTTAAGATAATTATTAGCGTAGTCTATTATTTTTGACGACCATATTTTAGCGAATATTAATTTAAATTCGATCATAATTCGATCATAAAATAGCTTCCTTATATTTGAATTAGCGACTATACCGAACACATCGTGAATTTTTGTAAGTTTGAAAGTTTAAATTAGAGACATCGTGTGTTATTTAGCTTTTAGAAAGTTACTTTTTTCCCGTGTATTTTTTTAATCCTATTATTTTTTTGTAACATGAGTTCCCAACGAGGATAAAATTCGCCACAAAGTGAGAATTTCATGGTTTTAAAATGGGAATACCAGTTTTATAAGTTTGTTCACAACAAATAAAATAGAATTCTTTCACATTTCTTATTTAAAATACAAAAAATCTTTAAATATTTAAATATTCAAGAGGACATTTTATAGACAGGATGCGTAGGATAAAAAAGCTTAGAAACCGCTGCTTTATTTAAATACAATTATTTCTATATTACATATTTAGAAAAAGACTCTACAAGTTATACAAAAAAAAAAAAAAACAGAACTTGGTCTATAAAATATAGAGAAAAAAGCTGATAAACAGTATCTCGACTATTCCCATCTAAAAAAACTCTTTGAACCATGTTATGCCACCTAAAAAATATTCCAATCGCTTTCATTATAATTCCAATGCAAAATTACACATATTTGAAAAAATATCTATAATAAAGGTAACAATTCTTTGCACATATTTCTTACAAAAAATCACGAAAAATCCCCAAAACTACCTTACTCTAAATTTATAAAATTTCTACAACAAATTATGAACCAGTCGTTCTGACCGATTCTTTAGTTCTAGTCTTAAATTTATAATCCACGTTATCATGCATTCAATCCCAAATAGCCTTAATTTCTCTATTATGCACTTTAATATCCCGACTAACTAATTCTGAGCTCATCAAAATTCTTACCGTCCGCGAACGCGTTAAAAAGAAAATTCTGTAATTGTAAGGTGACCGCGATACGTGATTCACCCGGTATCAATCTTTCCAGCCGACGAGAGCTGACTATCGAAAACTTGATCAATTAATGTTCATTATTCCCATTCCGGCGAACGAACGCGTGGCTCCTCTTCCACCTACGCTTCATGAACCGGATGAAACGTTTTTATTGTTTTACAGAGCGTTAATTCACTGGCGGCTGCTCGTAATACGTCACGGGATCGGGCGTTTAACATTGTTGAACCGGTGGAGAGAAATTCTAATGTCGTCTCGATTTATCGTCAGCTCGTTACAAGTGGATGAAAAAGTTTTATTGCGATCACGTCAGCTCGTAAAACGATAGATTGGCATTACCCGACTAATCCGCTAATTCCAAAGATTTGCTCGCGGCGATGGATGGTGAATTTCAAGATATCGGGGAACCCCTTTTTGCACGAATTAAATTCACGAATCACTGTCTCGGATTTCTTCTTTTTTTCCTCCCACTCACTTTTCTCTTTTTCTCTTTCCCTCTTTTCTCTCTGTGCGGTATTAACGCACTGGAGAGATTCGCGCGACCCAATTCGTCGCGTAAGACGATTAATTTTTTGCACGAATCGAAGCAGATTTTACGATATTATGCGAATATAAATGGGATTTTAATAATTTTATTTCACCAAGAAATAGATTGTGACGGAAGAACGTTAGTGCCTCGGAATGTTTTATAGAGTGTCCCAGAAAGAATATAAAGTCTTTTTAAGGGATCACTCGTGGGGTTTGGGTTAGGTTAGATTTAATGCCTAATAAAAGAATTATTAATGGTTTTATACCGGGGTGTTACGTTTAAGTGGGAACAGTTAAATGTCTCGTAAAAGGTTGAAGTTATCATAGAAATATTTTAATACAAGTTCGTTGATATACGGACCGAGATTTGGTATAAATATTTTTTACGTTGGTAGAATAGTGGGGGGATTTCAACGTCGAGTTAATTTTTTTTTAAAGGGAGTCATATATTTTTTTTTTTATAATAATATTGTAGCGCTTGTCGAGAGAAATTCAACAAACAATTCTGGTATAATTAAATTAATCAGATCCAAGAAATTATTAGCAAATGAAGAATTTTATTTAGAATTTGATTTAATTTAAATATCTCATAAAAAAAGATAAATATATATAATAATTAGCAAGTAGGAAAAATATCGTATTAAAGAGAAATAAATTTTTTCTCAGTGAATGTATTACTTGCAATTTTATTAATAAGATATTAACTAAAAATACTGACCTATCACGGGTTGGTATAGCAGTTAGATTCCATAAAATAATTAATTATTCAATTTTACTATGTAATGAATAAAACGATTAATGTCTATTTCTCAGTCATTCCAACATTTCACGGAATAAAATAAAAATAATAGTCGTTGCTTCCATAATAATTATAGTATAAATATTATTAATAAGTAACAATAAATATTTAAAATTGTGCCTTAAAAACTTTCTTTCCACGTAATTAAACGAGTAATCCCGAATAATATACTACATGTATAAAACAATTAGCATAAAACACAAAACAATATTTTTTGCATCAACAATTCTGCACTTGTACTATTCTAAATTAAAATAATCTCAAATTAACTCCACTATTAAGGATTTCAATCGAGAATTTCAAGTTATCGAGGCAGCGTTCCATCCAAATATAAACAAACGTTCCTTCCGTGCGCTCAATCCCATACACGCGTTCGAACCGCTCGAACTTCAAGAAGCTCTCGAATAAAACACGATGAATCATAACATATTCCCAACGCAAACACAAATTCAAAACCACCGCGACGGAAAGTATCGCCGCCTATCGACGACTCGCGATCCACGTGCGCCGCGATCGGTGCGCACCGATCTCATTTCCGCCTTTCTGCGCCGGTCCACCATGATGCAAGCACCGTGTATCGTTCTAAAGTCTCGTTCGTGCGTTCTTTTCTTTCATTCGCGTCGTGTATCGTTTAATAAATACTCTCAATTACGCGTGTGCCGAGTTTTCAGTTTTAAGAATCCGTATCTCGATCCTTAACGCGAAATTAATATTGCATTGCATCGTATCGCGTGCGAATAGTTTTGTGGCGCCGTGCGTGGTCCATTGTCACGTGGTTCCGAGTAAAATAAAGTATTCAATGTTTCGCGTACTCGTTTATTTCCAAATGATCGGCGCGAGAAACTACGCGGTAAGAATGATAGGCGCGTTGGCTCGGTCGCGTTTGTTGTTACGGCTCGGAACTTCCGGTGGTGCGCATCTGAGATCAACTGGGCGCAGCGTTGTTATCCTGTCGTGAATTACTTCGTTCGTCGATGGCCGGGAATCAGTGGATGAATATTTTGAGCACACGGTGAGTTTAACCCCTTGCCTTACGGTTTTCTCAACAATCATATATGTTAACAATAGCTATTTACCGCTTTAACACTGTGTCAAACGCAAAGAATTGAAATGTTACACCTATTTTGTATTTGTTAATTTTCAATCTTATAAATTGAAATTACAGTTAAAGTTAAAATTAAACTTTATCATAAATATAGCGTGTCTTTGTTATATTTGAATCATAATCTGTGCGACGAGTGCGACTCGTCATTGTAGGGCAAAGGGTTAATTTAACCCTCTATAGCTCGAATTTTGTCTACTTATTGGAGAAATTACAATTGATCACAGTTTTTCATTTTGATTTGAAAATGTTTTAACTAATAATTGCTATGGAAGGATCGTAGTATCGCTGCAGTAATATAGTAATCAAATTTAATAGCACAGTGATAACTGAATAAAATTAATTTTTTTAAATATAGATACATCAGTTTTGTAACTTTTAAGTCACACGGTTCTATAGAGGGTTAATTTATTAGTCGATTTTTTTATTTTTTAATTCTGTAAGAGTTGTGACGTATTTCTGATTCGTAAGGCGATTAGGTATTATTAACAGGTTGTCTGTCACGGTGGTCATATGTGACTGGATATTGTTTCTCCTGTCCAGAGCGATTCAAATGTTTATAATTGTAAAAATTAAATTAAGGACCAATAATATCAATTTCAAAAAATATCTTATATATTATAATTCATTAATGTGTTCTATCAAACCGCATTAAACAAAGATACCACTTTCCTTTGCAGGCATTTACAATTTTCTTCTTAGGTTCTCAACTATTTTACCAAATAATTTAACTGGTATCGCCAATTAACCGACCAAAAATCAGCGTGGCGTTCAACGCGTTAACAAAGCTGATCTTCACATTTTGGTAAAGGAAAAAGTTGCTCGAAATCGTCCCAACAATCATCCCTTGAAGAGACTCACAGACCTTTCGGAACACCCTGTACGATGTTTGATAGTTAACCTGAATCCTCCAGCGGAAGTGGATTATCAGCGGCGCAGGATAAACAGGGTCCCACGACTACGCGGCGGAAGAAAATTGCGAGTTACCATAAAGCAAGAATATCATACGGCGTGTAACACCTTTGATCCGGGCCACTGAAACAGATTAAAGTCCGCTCGCATGTCCGCCCTGGCCTGAAAGTTTCCGGTTCGCGGTGGTTGCGACAAGCTCGTTAAAAGAGCAAGGAAAAAGTTTGGTTTTTTTTTTTCTTTTTTTTTCTCCCGACACGGTCGGTGACAGCGTTTCTTCATAAGCTTTCTTAATTTAAACCATAAAGTTTACGGGACAGTCGGTGCGTCCTGGTCGAACTTCCAACGCTGAGAAATTGAACATTGCATCCGATGCAATTAACCCGCCGGTGGTTACGAATAACCACCGTTTTCAGCCAGGGAATTGCATCGTATAAGGGTTACGGCTAAGGGGAAAGTTCGGGCCGAACTTTGTGGCAATTTCAAGATTATTCGAGGAAAATTAGATTTATTATTAGGAAAGCTTTTCCTTACTAATAACGTTTTAAAACCCATAATAAGCGTATTCTCAAGGGGGGAATTCTGTTTAACTGTTGAGAGGGTTGTTCGTTCTTATCGGACAGAGAGATAGATAGAGAGATAGAGGAGAAGATAGAGAAAGATAGAGGCGAAGATAGAGAGGGATGAGGCGAGAGAGAGAGAGAGAAGAGAGAGAGATGAGGAGAGAGAGAGAAGAGATAGGTAGAGAGATAAAAGAGAAGATAAAGAAAGATAGAGGCGAAGATAGA
Source organism: Ctenoplectra terminalis (assembly GCA_019453375.1). Taxonomy (NCBI): domain Eukaryota; kingdom Metazoa; phylum Arthropoda; class Insecta; order Hymenoptera; family Apidae; genus Ctenoplectra; species Ctenoplectra terminalis. The sequence continues at coordinate 63,042 of SMSQ01002672.1, read as the reverse complement.
GAGTGATGAGGAGAGTGAGAGAGAGAGAGAGATGAGGAGGGAGAGAGAAGATAGAGAGATAGAGGAGAGAGAGAAGAGATAGAGAGAGGGAGAGAGAAGAGATAGAGAGAGGGAGAGAGAAGAGATAGAGAGAGGGAGAGAGAAGAGATAGATAGCGAGAGATGAGGAGAGATAGATAGAAAGAGATGAGGAGAGATAGATAGAGAGAGATGAGGAGAGATAGATAGAGAGAGATGAGGAGAGATAGATAGAGAGAGATGAGGAGAGATAGATAGAGAGAGATGAGGAGAGATAGATAGAGAGAGAGAGATGAGGAGAGAGAGAGAGAAAGGGAGAGAGAGATGTAACCTTGATTATTTTGGTTTTAATTCGAGGTGTAAGTGGGTTGAGAGTTTGCTAAGTTTGATGGAATAAGATTTGAGGAACGTTTTTATCAAGGTTTACAAATTAAATTGTGTATTGGATTAGGTGTGGGTAAAATGATGCAAGTTTCGTGAAGACTTTTGAGGATTCGTTGCTTTTGGTGGAACATAAATTTAGTAGAGGCTTCTGGATTAATCCTTTCCACTCCGTACGATTTTATTTCAACTTTATTATTATTATTACTCAATGTATTCTAAAATATAAAATATTATGCATCTGTTACTTATCAATAAAACGAAAGAAACAGTAACTTTCATAATTTCTTATAGAAATTTTATAAATTTACGATAATGTAGTTTCGGAGATTTTCCGTGAGTTTTTATAACAAAAATATGCGCAAACAATTGTTACCCTTATTGCAGATATTTTTCCAAGTACTTTCCATTTTGATTTCTTCGACACAAATAATACGGGTAGAGAATGTCTTGGTGTCTGAGAGAGACAGAGAGAGACCCCTGATAAAACCGTGGTCTTAAGTTTTCGGTCGCACCAATTCGATGAGACCTCGTTTTCAATTGCTTCGGCCTTTAGCCAAAAAATAATCTAAAAGAACCGAGGAAACATAGTTTTAGATAGAGTTATAGAGTCGAAGTCAACCACCGTAAAAACACTTCTATATACACTACTGTTCCCACAATAAGTGTACTAATAAGACACTCAAATAGTATACCAAGATCTACAGTACCTATTGTGAAAATATTTCCAAGTATTCCGGAATGGAAATATAATTGCACGGTTAGGAACCTCGCTCCACATTTCTCGGAATATTTCTCCGTGCTTCTTTGAACGCAGCGCCAAAGAAATTCAAGCCAATCATCATATTCGGTGGATTAAAAAAAATTCGATCGCCACTTAGCTGTCGCGTTTTCAAGCTGAATCAAGCAAACCCACTCGAGGAGCGAGTGCACTTCTCTAATAAAATTACCTCCGCTCGGTCGCAGTTCATCCAGGAAGCGCTCGAAGACCCTTCGACGTTCTCCACCTTTGAATAACTTAAGGGATGGTGGCACGGTTTTCTCCTACCCCTTTCGCTGCCTTTCACCCGCGAACATCCATCCCTCTCCCTACGTACGTTTTCGCTTGCCGCAGTTCACTTCCACTGTAAACATTTGCACAACTTTCACTCGGTTTGCGCCCGTTCATCGTCACTCGGGCCTGTTCATGGTTGAACCGTGAAGCAGTCAGCTTGATCGTTTACCCTTCACTTATGAAGATTTACACTAGCCTCTTCTGGGGGTTGAAGGGTACGAATAAAATGCTAATCTCCAATGACACTAGGAAAACTGTATTTTTTTTTTTTTTATTTTCCAACGATGCGCGTTTATGTGCAATTTGTTTTAACCCTCTATAGTCTGAATTTTGTCTGCTTATCGGAGAAAAAATTACGATTGATCACAGTTTTTCACTTTGATTTGAAAATGTTTTAACTAATAATTGCTATGGAAGGATCGTAGTATCGCTGCAGTAATACAGTAATCAAATTTAATAGCGCAGTGATAACTGAATAAAATTAATTTTTTAACCCTCTAAGGTCCGAATTTTGTCTGCTTATTGAAGAAAAAATTACGATTGATCAGAGTCTTTCGCTTTGATTTGAAAATGTTTTAACTAATAATTACTGTAGATGGATCGTGATGTCGCTACAGTTATACAGTAATCAAATTTAATATATTTTAAAATATAGATAGTTTTTAACACTGGAACTGGAATTCGTAATTTTTAGAACAAGGTTTATATATTTATTGTACTCTGTGGGAATTTTTAGGATTTTTTGTTTTACAGTGTGGATAAAACTTGATAAAACTTGTGTATTTTTTTTTATAGATTCATTTTTGTTTCTTCGTTACAAGTAGATATATTTTAATCGTTGGTGGTTCTAGGTTTATCTTAATTGGACTTAAGTTTTGTACATAAAAAGTGTCTCGAGTTTCTGGAGCTCCCGTAGATTCGTGTGCTAATTATGATTCGTAGAAAGGATTCATGGCATTCTTATAGTGAAGTAATAATATTATTAAGAGTTAAAATCTGGAGGAAATATTTTCAGAGTATTTTGCTCGAATACCATAAAAATAGACGATTGATCAGAGGGTTGATATTTTAGGCTTCTTGGAGAATCGACAGGATTCAAAGAACCTCTAAAACATATACATGTCCATTCACACTCTTTTTTTCCTCATAGTTCATTTTCTATTTTTTTATTACACTTAATACAATAGTTAGACATATAAAATTGAAGAGAACATTTTAAAAATATAATAAAGCGTGATAAAACTTATCTAATTAGATCAAATTAAATTTGTTAACACTAGAACTACCGAAGGTTGAAAAAATAATTTCTTTCCAATTTCTCGTATAAAATTCTAGAAATTTACAATGAATACGATTATGAACAAAGCTTTATTTCCCTCAGATTTTATATTACTTTTAATTCTTTGCGTAGAAGTATACTTAAACCGTCGTTAGTTCTACTGTTAAAGAAATACCGCGTTCTTTGCGAACGTTCGATTCGTTCTTTCATGGTGGAACAACATCAACACCTCCCGTCCGCTTTTCCACCCTCTGTTGCGCCGTGAAACACACCCTATAACGCGATCCAGGTCCCATTAATTCTGCGCGATTAATGATAATCACCGGATCGAATGACAGGGTTCTGGACGATACGTGTGCGCGCTGTGATTTACATTTCCTTCGTCTCTCAACGGAGGGGATGTGATAATGTTTAAATGATATTCGCCGCTTTTGCAACGAAACGCCGGAGCTAATTGAGCACGGCCCTCTGTCGCTCAGTTAGAAAGATCGATAAGCGATTTCGGGTGATTCATTTCGAGGTGTTTTATTTCGGGGATGAATGGGGTTAGGTCGTGAAATCCCTATTTTCTAATCGTCCACAAAATTCTCCGAGATGTTAAATTATGCGAGCTGTTATCATTTAACAGTAGGTTTCTGTAAATTTGTTCCACGCAACAGCGAATTTTAATTCCAACTGTTGTGAAATGTAGAATGCATTGATAGCGATGCATGTTTTTTAATTATCGTTCGTTTAAATAGCTTTTGTACTTGACACGATTCATGGCATACGAAATGAAGCTTTTAGTGGATCAAATAATTAAAAAAGACTGGAAGAATGTTGCTTTAGGATGGGTGATATTTTATTAATAGCTTGAATTAATTCGATGAGTAATTTATTTAACTTTGCTGTCTTCTTGGATATTCGTATCCCTAAACATTCTTTTTAATAAATTAAAAAATATTTCGGACTTGTATATAGTATTAACACTAGTAGATTTATTTCTATCGAAGAAATAAAAATTATAGGCGTTTGAAAAAGTATCTATAATAAGGGTTACAATTCTTTGTACATATTGTTTTACAAAAAGTCATAAAAAATCCCTAAAAATAATACCTTATAATTTATTAAAGGGAACTATTAAATAACATTAACACTAAAACTACCGACCATTAAAGTAAACCTATTTGTACCCGAAGAAATAAAAACGATAGGTGTTCTAAAAAATACATAGCGTAAAGAAAACAAATCTTTGTCGATATTTTTTACCGAAAATCATGAAAAAAACACCCAAAATGCATCGCTGTAAATTTATAGAATTTCTACGAGAAATTACAAGCCGATCATTTTGACCGCTTTGGTAGTTTCAGTGTTAAACAAAGGTACGACTTTCCTTTTACAATTTTCTTCTTAAACTCTCATCTATTTTGCGATCAAATATTTTTCAATTAACACCACAGCACACAGCTTAACGGAAAATTGACCAAAATTAGCATGACATTTAACGCGTTAAGTAACAAGCGACCCGGTTAATAGTTTAAAACGATGGTACGTAAAAATAAGCTTCATTCTCGATTTATACAGTCTGTCGTCCTAAACAAATCTCCATTTGTGAGTTAAAAATTTACAAGAATCCTTTTTCATCGCCAAAAATGATTCCCCCGAAACCCTGAAATTATCGTCGAAAGGTCGATGTACACCGGCGGTTTCGCGACAGAAAACAAAAAAGCCCGTTTCCCTGGCGTCAAACGAATAAACGTCGATCAGAACAATGGATCGGTTCGAAAAACAGCTCATCGATGAAAAGTATCATCGCGTCTCGTCCCGTCTCGTCCAGGTAATCCACTTTTCACCGAACAATGCCTCTAACGCTGTGTCTCCCCGCTCCACCCTCGCTGACGACAAAAACACACGAAACTGTCGTCTACTGTCTCGCACAATGTATATGGTAATTCACTTATTGTTTCGCAGAGTGAGACACTAATGAATCATACAAGTATAATTCAGCTGATCCAATTCTGGTGTGTTGCCGCGATTCACACCGTGATTCCCTCTTTCTCTCACTCTATCGCCCTTTCTTCTCGCGCTTCCACAATTCTACGGCTTCGTTCCTCTTCGACGTTATCGCGCATCGCTCGAATTTCAACTGCTCGTACATTTTTCATTCCGGTCCACTCCTCGGCCCTCCGATCCGCGCAATTATTATCCGAGAAATTAATTTTCAAGCGACGCGTCGCAGGAAACGCGAAGACCGAACCAGGTGAATGTTTCATGGGATCCGTGGCCGCATGCTTCGATAACAGGCGCTCGCGTTCATAATGCAGAGGCTTATCCGATGAAAATTGTAATCGGTTCGAGGCCGAAAGGATGTGGAGTCTTCGAGAGATACCGGATGCCGAGAGGGTGCATTGTGGATGGAAGCTTTAGTTTGTTAACACTTTACTGGTTCGTTCGAGGGGGGATGCATCGCTAATACCGGCTCGGTTTCGGCCATCGCGCGGAAATATAAGCGCTTATTCTTGCAACTTTGTTTTTAACGCTGGAACTACCGGCGGATAAAGTGGACTTATTTGTACCAAAGAAATGGAAATGATAGGTATTTGAAAAAATATATATAAGGGTAACAATTCTTTGCGCATGTTTCTTACAAAAAATCATGGAAAATCTCCAAAACTATATTATTATAAATTTATAAAATTTCTATAAGAAATTTTCTTATAAATTTCTGTAAGAAATCTATAAGAAATTTTTTTATATATTTTTATAAGAAATCTATAAATTTCTGTAAGAAATCTATAAGAAAATCGGTAGTAATCGGTTATCAAGTCTTAAATCTAGTCTTAAATCGAAATTTGTGAGAGCGCTTAGCATATCGTTTGTCCTATCGTAGGGCAATTAAATTGAATAAAATTTTTAATTTTCATTGTTATGCGTCACAGCGTCGACGCTTTGTTTCGCGACGATTAAACAATGTGTGTTTTGGAATCAGAAATTGTATTCTGACTGAAACCTTTCTACAATTGTAAGCGGTCTGTATTCACTGTTTTATTTCTCAAACATCGCGTGATGTACAAAAGTGTTTGATTTCTTCACGAGTGTCTAGGAATATCGGAATGTATTTGCGATAAGATGTCTGAGTGAATCCCCGAATGTCTGAATTTTAAATATTCGTGTATGGTCTTTCATAAATGTTGTCTCTACTGTGATTAGTCTTTCGGTGTGTACGCAGTGGGTAGATTCTATTATCTCATTAGGCGCGCCTAATATAATGAAGACGGGAAGTGTCGACTTGGTAAAAGTGGGAAAATGTTTATAAATTTTGTCCTCTCGTTCCAAAATATCACATCTTGGTCCCTTTCGCTTCGGTCACCATTGACCGCTATAATTTTGTCCGTCTAAACGGGTAGCGCAAGGAGTTAATGAGTGTTTCATTTCTGTAATTTTCTTATACTAGCTCTATTCCGCTCTTAAACAGATAATTCCAGTTCATCGTTCAGTGCTCGTATTATCATAAATTTCTTACACACAACCCGAACGTTTTAAAATTTGTATCTGTTACAAAAAAAGGTTGCTCGTCCCTGCTATAGATCTACGCGGTGGCATTTTTAGCACAAACGCGCTTCTCGGCACTCAAACGGTTAACATTCCACGCCGATAGAGCGAAGCGATTAAAATAATATAAAATAGAAAGATTCCGTGCGATCTTCGCCGGGTTAAATTAACTCGTCGCCAAGATATTCCTAAGACTTTCGAACGGAGCTATGCACGTTGAGCGTTAGTGCTTTCAGCGTCAAGTTTCCAGCCGCAAAGGGGTAGTTTGTGTCGGACACGGCGCCAGTTGTAAAAAGAAACTTTCAGAGATTCACCGTGTTTAATTAAACAGAGCCTCGATATTAAACATTCGTTTATTTCTTTTTCTCTCTCTCCGTCCCTTATCTCTTTTTTTTTCCCCCAACGAACACAAATGCATCTATTCGTTCCGTTTTCACAAATCTGTCTCCATTCGCCGTTTTTTTTATCTTCGCATTAGCATCGAGCCTCCCTTTGTTCGCATTTTATTCACGCCCATGACTGCATCGCCGTTACAGAATTTCGTAACAAGCAAACTTTACGACGCACCCTGTCTTTCTTCATCCTCCCTCCGGGCCAACCCCTTTCCTCCTCCTCTCAACCCTCCGCAAGCCGCCGGGGGGTTTATTCTCTCTGTTATTCTTAAATTAGGGCGTTTCAGGAACAAATGCACGGAACTAGGGCGACGCGAGACTGGAACAAAAATTTTATTCACGACGTCGCTCGGCGAGAAGTAATTTTTTGTATTTAACGCAATCTTTTTTACGTTTTACGTATCGCGGTCGGTTTTTAATTAAATTAAAAGTTAATTGGATCTCGCTACACTATCCCCCACCTTTCTTCCCTTACACCTTGCTTTTATTTTGTTGATGCCCGGACAATGTGCAAGGGAAAAGAAATTAATGAAATCCTGTGTACTGTTACGCGACTGATCTCGAGATACTTCTTTTTTTTTTTCTTCATAATAGAAACATTGTTAGAATTAACTCTTTCGGTATAAAAATCGTGAAACGATCAGAGATTTGGCTTTTTTTTATGAAATTGAAGTATTTTGTTAATTAACCCTTCGTGGTTCTGAATTCGACGTTCCACTTTCCGCTTTTTTCTGTTTTGATTTACCAACCATATTCTTTTACGGATATTATAATTTGATTCCTAAGTTTCGTCGACTATTTGTCTCTTCCATTTTATTTTCCGCCTAATTGACATTTTATTATAATCTATGATGATAATTTATTATACTCTATAATAGTTTAGAAATTTAATTTATTATCTCGTTCCATACAGAAATTATCTTCCACTTGTCACGAATCATAGTCGAAAGAGCGCTCGTCCGCTGAAAGGTTAAAACTTAATTTCATAGGAATTTATCTATGTGCATATGTTACAAAAATATGACAATTAAAGCAAATTCTGTATAGAACTGAATGTAATATAAATAGTTTATTAACCCTCTATGGCCCCGTGTGACTTAAGAATCACATACTCGTGTATTTATATTTAAAAAAATTTATTTCGTTCTGTTATCACTGTACTATTAAATTTAAAAATTTTAAAGATACTGTAATCAATCGTAATTCTTTTCTCTGATAAACAAACAAAATTCGGACTGCAAAGGATTAAATGCGACCCAGTTGAGGTGGAACATCCAGTACGATTAAGAGCGAAAAGGGTTAATACCGTTTAAACGAAACATCTTTTTACGAATCGTATCTGGGTCAGGGTTGGAGGTTTCAAAAATAAAAGTTGGCCTTAGAGTTCTATTTTCGCATTCGTCGTTTTTAAGGGATGAAACTCTAATTAGGGTAGCTTCGGGTGTGATGGGTTACTTTTTTTTATATCTTTATTCGCTAAAAAGTCCATTTACAATATTCGCTATATTATTAAAAACAGCAAAAAAAAAAAAAAAAAACAGAATTTAGTATCGCAGACGAGATGGAGCCACTTCAACTCAGAATTTCCTAACTATAAAATAAATCCTGTGCTCGAAAATAGCGTTACGATCGCGATCATAAACTGTTGCTTCGTTCCAACATCGTTAGATAATTTAAAATTTTTTCTCCCCCCGGAAAACTATCTTTCCTCGCGAATGTTTCGAAAGTTTCCTTCGAACCTCTTTTTCTTGGACTTTAAATTTCTTAACGAAAGAGCACCGAAGATAGTTCTGCAGGTTACGCAATTTAGAGCGTTGAGCGTGCAAAAGAATTTCGCGAGACTTTGAAAGTTTCTGGAAACGGTGAAACCATTTGGAATACTTCCTCCTATGAAGCTTACGCGTGCGTGACTTGTGACAGTAAAATTAAAAATATACAATGTGAAGTTCGAACGTTCGTTCAGTTTTGCAATTTTCTTTCTCGGAACCAAACTTTTTTTTTTTTTTTATTTAAGCGAAACTCTCAAAAGAGAAGTATTATTTTTGATCGAATAAAAATTTGGTTCGGGTTGTACAGAAATGTTATTTATTTATCGATTTATATGGAACTAGATAAAATGAACAAAAAATGTAGTAAATACTGGAGAAGACGACAGACAATTGTGAGATTGGTACTAAGGAATTGGGTAGATTCGATTTGATCTTTTCCATCGTGTTGTCGGCGAAGGCTATACGAGACAGAAATATAGGAAGAAATTAGACTTCTATTTTCTAGGACGCAGTAAATTGCTCGAAATTAAATTTAAATAGAATTTTCGCCAAGCATCGTACTTCTATCCGATTCTCGACGAAATTGAATTTGAGTAAAGAAAAATCCATGTCCAATATAGAAACTGAAGAATTTTATCTTCTAAAACGCCGTACCCTTGTTTTCCAATGAATATTTCTTTGATCGGATTCTACGTTTCATTTTCGCGATATCAAATTTTTTTTCACAGAATGAGCAGATGAATTGTTAAAATAAATACCGCGGCGTGCGAACACGTTTTCCCTTTACACGGTTCTTTTTTTCTAAATTTATTTTACAGTAGTCATAAAGTTGTCAACAAAAAAGAAAATGTCCAGCGTCATCAAGCAACGTGCGCAACAAACAATTTCCTGCACAAACGTTAAAAATCTATTTCGTCAAACATTCAACCCTCAAACACTTTTCAATTTTGAAAACAATTTTTTTTCCCATTGCTTGCTCCACTGTTTTTCCACCGACACTTTACATACGGCTCGCGAAGCACTTCTTATTTCCAATTTTAGTTTTTTCACGAATCTCGAATGATCGTATTAATAAAAAATTCGCGTGTTTAACAAAATTGAGCTACTTTAGGATAGTATACAATCTACGTTGATCATAATTTTTTTAAAATTCATTTTTCATAATTGTGGACAACTTGTCACTGTTGGACAAATTATAGCGACTATTTAGGACAAAAAAAATAAATAAACAATAATAATTTTAATTTCTATCGTAGATTTTCGCAGACAATTAACAATTTTAGATGCTCAGAAATGCATTTCCAATTATTATGTTACTGTATTCCTGCGATATAAATATTCATATTATCGTACAGTAGTGTCTTTTTTTCTTCTTCGTAATTCCAGTCGTGAAGTCTTTTTTTTTTTTTTTTTTCTTCTCTTTTGCGGTCTCGTAGAAATTTTATAATAGCGATTAATGACCGTCTTGTTCATCAAAGAATTAAGGTGTCAATGGTAATAATTTTCCTAAAAGAAATCGTTGGATGGTCATATCGAGAGCGTCGAATAAAGTCGCGGTCTCGTAATGGATATGTAAATCGAGTTTCGTATTCTCAAAAGCCGACCGGGGCTAAATTGGCGATATTTCTATCCCTCTATTGCTGGCCACAATCCGGCAGTGACTTCGAAATCGCGTATCGTACAATTGCTACCAAATTCCGTGTTTAAGAGAGGCCTGGCTATATAGATTCGTAACGAGCGCATTCAAAGCGACGCTGAATTACCGTTTTGCTCGGGAGAAGGCAATTGTAGTAGCTCATTATGCTTAGATACAATCGGACGAGGAAAAGGTTCGCGTCGGACGCGTGAAATTTCGAATATTAAACCTTTGTGAGCCATTTATTTCGTTAATGCATCGTTACTTTGCATCGCGGATCGTCCTTTGTTCTTAGACCGAATTTTAATTCTTTATTCCTTAGCTGAGAGGACATAATATAATTAAATTTATATTTTCTGAAGTCTTTTTTTTTTTAATTTTTTTTCCTTTAAGTTTCATGTCGTATAAGGGTCATTATTTGAATCAAAATTACTTAGATGAATATATTTAACAGTAACGGAGAATAAGATCGTTAAAAGTCCTTTTTTCTGTAATTTTGTTTAATTGGAAATAAATTAGAAATCTATTTGAGAATATATTGTACCAAGTAAATTTCTTTTAAAAAATTCTTCTCTTATTTCTATATTTTCTAACATAAACAAAATGATAATTTCTGTTAATCTACCATATATAATAAATTTAGAAATAGATCAATTTTTATGCAAAGTAAAAATTGTATAAATTTTCCGACACGAATTAAATTCAATTTTCCCTTAACCTTCTCGAATGATCATATAACTGTTACAAAAGAAAAAAGTTCAATCTTTCAATTAAATTCCTTTGGCTCTAATTTTTTTTTTTAAGCGTTACTTCCAACCTAACGTATGAATGCACCGAATATATCCAGAGTCCCTTTTCGAAAAATTTATTCAGCCAAAGACTGGCTGTTAATGTTAACGATAGAACCGAGAAAAATAATCGTTCTAAAAACATCCAGCTCTTCCTTTACCTGACTATTCGTGTAGGTGCGTTCATTGGTCTGGTATCCATTCACGTGTTCGAGTAAAAAAAAAAAAAACAAAAAAAAAGAGAGAAAAAAGTAACGATTCGTGAGTGGAAACCCTAGTGCCAGACACGGTTGTTTCGACGAATTTGTGTGCCTGCACGCCAAGCAAAATTGCTTGTTTCGTCTTCGTTAATAATCACGTGCTTCTTTGGCCTAATAATTGCGGAGGAACACGCGCTCCATTCTAACTTCTCTCGATCGAATAAATTAACCGATCTTTATTCGTTCTTGTTAACTCTCTGCGGTAAAATATTTCTTTCTCCGGATTTAGCGTGTTCTCAAAAATACAAGTTTGCATAGAAATTTATATCCTAAGCATGAAATATTAAAAATAAAAATAAACACGAAAGTAAAAATACAAATGAAAATAAAAATAAAAATATAAATATAAATAAGAATAAGAATGAAAATAAAAATATAAATATAAATAAGAATAAGAATGAAAATAAAAATAAAAATAAAGTTTTTAGAAAAAAGTAAGCGGCTGTATTGTGTTCTCGTCACAAACCCGATCCTTGAAACCGTTAACAAATAAATATACATGATTGGATTCGACGACGGGGAAAATGGAGCCGCTTGAAGTCCTCGGAAAGAGAATTAACGAGATTCCAAAACTCTGAACGATAGTCCACGTGACGATACCTGAAATTATACAGCACCACCAGTGGCAGTCCACTCTTTGTTTTACTTCCTACATAAATTATGGATAATCTTCTTAGTTTTCGTGCCTCCCTCGAGGAACTTCCGTTTCCGATGATCGCGGCGAAAGATTAAGTTTGAATTCGAGAATCCTGCGCGCCGTCTCATCGTAACACAGAGATCTTTAACTTCTTTCGTTTTCATCGTGCCGTGCTCATTTTCATACTATTTTCGAAACGGATTCCCTCCAAGCTTTAATTCCCCCGTTTCATATTCAACTTGAACACCGCCTGAATAACTCAACAATCTCGAATTGGACAGATTGGTATTACGTTCGCTCGTAGGAAGCTTGTATTTTGATAAATTGTTTTTGGAATTGAGGAATCGTAAAAGCTGCGTTTGAGCAATTTTTTTTTTTATTCTATCGGTAATGATTATTGTAAAATTAATTCATCGTTGGATGTGTAGAGGTATTTAAAAGAGAAAGGTGTGGAGAGGTTTTACTTTTATATTTGACTTTTTCATTCGGTATTAATTTTTGTTGCTTACGAATTTTTTATAGGTGTATTTAGTTAAGATTGTTAATGTCAATTTGCAGGAGTATCAATGTGGACAGTAGCTTAGGTTCTCTTTAAACAGTAGAGATAATGTAATTTGAAAGTCTTAAGTGAAACTGTTGAAGATTTATATATTTCAAAATTTAAATTATTGTATACAATTTTTTTAATTACTTGTACATTTTTTAAGTCATAGGAAGGTATGATTAATATGTAGAATTTAAATTAAATGAAAATTTAAGGCTAAAACGTGAGAACTAAGAAGTTAAGAGTTTAAGTAGAATAGGTCCGTATGCGATCGGACACGATACACGACAATATCTCTGGTTTGGTAAAACTTATCAAGCCCATATTTTTTAAGCTTCAACAAATGCAAAGTTAAAGTACAATCAGGTACAATAAGTCGAGTAATAATTAAATGTTATTGCAAAATCAATTTTTACTTCTCAAACTGTTTCTCTTTTTTGAGGTAAAATTTCTAGAATTCTTTCTTTAAAGATATAAATTATAAATGAGACTTGAACAGTTTCACCAATTAAAGATAATGTAATTGGCACCTACCAAGGACCAAATCTTCATTGAAAAATAAAAATTGCACCATGGCAATAACATGTCAATCAAACGTAACGATAGAAAGAATAGTGTGAAGCGTTTAAGTAGAAGAGGTTCGTATATAGTCAGACGCTTCGTATGAGACTAACCAGGCCCATATTTAAAATTGTGTTTAACGATTAACCGTTTCAAAGACACTTCGTTGGACCTATTTCTGACAAACTTTAAATTTTAATCGCACGTTGTTACTCTTTATTCACGTTTCGAGTAACTTTTTAATAACCTGTGCGACGAGGAGTATAAGATGTATAAATGATGGAAAATTAATATATTTATCGTACGTACGTACAATCGTTTTGAATGAAAATTTTACAAGCTTCCGTTGCACTGTACATTTTTCATACCAATTTTTAAATATTTTTAAAAGCCTGGAATTTTATTTTATCATTCTATCTCGAGTAATTCTATACGAACTTCGTTCCCTAAAGAAGACCATAGTTCGGTGTACATCAATTTCTAAGGTGGAATACTATCAAGACATTAGGTTCTCTTTCTAGCAAAGGAAAGAGATATCATAAAGGAGTCGATAGCCGCTCGCAAATGCGAATCAATATACGGAAATGATAGCCCTTATCTTGCACTCGTCACGAGCATTCGCCGCGCCTTTCATATTCCACATTTACCTTTCCTACTTAACTTTCATGCTTTTTAAATGTTACTTACTAAAACTTTATAGTACATCGCCCAGAAACATATTTTTTAATGCATTTTATAGGACGATTAAAAAACGTTTCGAGTGGAATAAAGAAATACCTAACTATTCAGTATCTCGTTCGTAACTTTTTTTTTTTCAAGAAACCAAAAGAAATATCTATCTGAAACCTTCTGCTATGTATTCGTTAATGTTCCCCGTATTTAATCGTATTTTTATTCATTAAAAAAAAAATTATATGCATCGTCTCTGAGTAGCTATAAAAAAATTTGTAGAATTTTGGAAAAGTATTTAATGCAGCACACTATCTATTAGAATAAATAAACCATGTTTCTCTTTATTAAAAGGTGTTATTCAAGTGTCAAACAAAAATGGAATCCGGATGATCAGTTATTTTATTCACTAAATATTACAACTAATTTGCTTCGCTTTAAATCCATAAAAATCCTGATAATTATATCCACACACTATGGAACCACAATTCGCCGAAAGAAACATTCCATAGATTACTCTCAACAGTTCCAAAAAACTAAAGAAAAAAAAAAAAATTAAAATACACGAAAATAGTTACAACGCGCGAAACTCGGCAATTTAAAACAGAAATTCCTGGAACACAAGTATCCAGGGATTGATTTATTTTTATTTCGTAACGATCATCGGGAAAAGGCAACATTATACATTTTCCAGGCCGGTATTTATATTACGTCAGCGAAATCGCGCGAACAGTAATTTGGCCGGCTCGCGAACCCACCGAATCCGAATAAAAATTTTCGTTCGTTACACACGGTGTATGCATCGCGATTTATTTTGCTCGTGGCGATTTAAAAGCGTGCGTACACACAGGGGAAGAAAACAGTGGATCGGTAACAGGAACAACAGGAACAATAGCAACAACGATAGCAACAATACGCCCACGCACTTTTATTCAATGTTTTCCAGCTCTTCCACGCGTCCGACTGGAAGTAATACAAATTTAGTGAACGTTATCCGGTGGTGGGGCAACCGTATCAACCTAGAGCGTAAACCAAAAAATAAAACAGTAACCGCGGTGTTCGAAATGTTCGGAGAAATATTAACGCTGGAATTTTTGAATTCCACGTAACCCGCGCACAACAGTCGCCGCTTGAAATTGGTAACCGGGAACGCATAAAATTCGATGATGAGCGTTGTTCAGGAGCCGTGTGTTTTTCGCCTCGAGCGTTACGCTCATTTAATTATTAACTTTGTTGCGTTTCGTTTATTTCCTTTTTTTAATTCTTGCTGTTGATTTTTTTTTTTTTTTTTTTTTTTTTT